>APFE031008562.1:3465-34436 GCA_000404065.3 Pinus taeda
CTCTTCATGCCCTTCTTACAACAAAATTTCATCAACCAAAGTCTCAAACAGGAAACTGAAACTTTAAACTAGCCTAAGGTACTCACAAAGCATAGCTGAAACTTAAAGAGAGAGCCCTCTCTGATTATAGATAGGCTAGGATCTATAATCCAAAGGTTGGTTAGTGGTTACCCCGGTCGTATTCCCATGGGAGTCATAGGGAACAACCTGGGTGTTAAAATGTTCATCAATTTGTTTTCCTACAGACTATATTGACTAGAGTGAACAGCATTACTGGAGTGGCCTACAAGGATGACCCTACAATCTTTGCCTGGGAGCTGATGAACAAACTTCGTTGTCAAAGTGATCCTTCGGGGAGGACCATCCAGGTCAAATAACAGCTTTTGTCTTTGAATAGAAACTAGAAAGTGGAAAACAATTGTAATCAGAGATTTAATCCAGATTGGTGTCTTTTAAGATCTCATTTCTATGGTTGAACATCACTGTTACTGTTAGTAGCTCTTCTAGATTCATAGTTTGGTGGGTTCTGTAAAAACAAAACTAAATGAATTGTATGTTTTGGGCGACGATATTGTAAGCATGTTTTGTGGGATGGAAAGAATCCCAAAATACGTATTTTGGTGCATCGGCAGACGATCGTAATGGGATTGCAGCCAATAGATGCCTCCAACAAACCCGTTCCGCAACAACCTCTCCTCACTTCTTCAAACCCTTCAACACATTAATTTATAAACAGTTGGTAAGTTTTGCACATACATGGCTTCAAAATTATTAGATGAACATTAATTAATTTTAGATTTAAGAATATTTTTTAAAATTTCACAACTATTTGACTTCATTTATATGCTATTAGATTTTTAAAATATTTCAAAATATGAAGTTCAATTAAAAATACCCAAACTTATTAAATGTAAAGAATCAAATAGAACATAAATATTACCATAGTTCCAGGCATTCTTTATGATGTCAAACAACGTATTATATACGTTAACATAACCTGTTTTAAAACCAAGAAGTCTGGGCTTCAAGGTTTCTAATAAAGATGCACATTTTTTATCAAATGAAATGGAAATATCATTAAACTCACCAACACATGCGCCACAGGTCAAGTTATGCAGAGAAATTTGTGAAGGCAAACATCCGAAAGTAGGAAGACCGATAATGGCAAATAGGGTGGTACCTTCCTTGTAAATATTCTGTCACAAGAACCATGGTATCATTAGAAATTTGGTATCAGAACTTTATTTGCATGTAAATTTTGTTAAAATTTCTCAATTATTTTATCATCGATTTTACTAACGAAAAATCAATTCATTCCTTATCAATGTTCTTATTACAGAAATATATGTAAGTGATTGAACAGGGACTTACGCCTGCTAACTGCATTGAAAACTTGTGTAGAATCCAGTGTTTTGGATGGGAAACTAACAGACCTTCTCATGGGCCCTCACTGGCTGATTGTTCCTCTTTCTTGACAACATTTTGGCACACACACACGGATAATACTCATTGGATTTGTAGTTGAATGATACAAATTTTTCTCTACTGTCTTCTATGTCTTTAAACAACAACAATAGACAATTTATGTCACTGACTTTCAGATGGAATTTTGGCAATACAATCGTAAATTGAAGATTCAAATCATTTGATTTCATGGGTATTTATCATTGCATAACTGAGCATATGTTCGACACCTTCATGGTGTTTTACATTTCTATTGTCCATTCAAGTGAGATCACTTATTATAGCTTCACATTGTTATGCATGTCTAATCTTGAAATAACCAGCACTTAACTTGTCAAAATGAGTTTGGAATTTTTCATCTCTACTTATCAATCCTACCTAAATTCGACCTTAGGAAATCTCCCCTTCGGTAAGGAAGTTCCTTCTTAGCCTTAAAGCGAGAGGAAAGGCCTTGGCTCTCCCATTGGCTTGGGACTTTTTCCTTAGGAGAGGGTTCAAGAAGTAACAGAAACCAAAGTTAAGTAACCTTAAAATCTTTAGATATGTTGCTTATAAGGCATTTATGGGGGAAGTATGAGTGAATCTGATGCCACCGGTAACCAACTATTGTGTGTTTTTCTGTTTTGACCAAACAATGGAATATAGGCTCTTTAATCATTGTAGAAATTAGATTGTCGTGAGCATGGCTGTGAGAATAGATGAAAAATATGATCAGAATCAAGTTATTTCAGCCTCAAAAATGGATGATGACTGCCAGTTTGAAGTTAAAAATCCGCTGGTCTACAAAGAGAACAGGTCAAGTTATGCAGAGTAATTTGTGAAGGCAAACATCTGAAAGCAGGAAGATTGATAAGGGCAAATAGGGTGGCACCTTCGTTGTACATATTCTGTCACAAGAGCCATGGTATCATCAGAAATTTGGTATCGGAACTTTATTTGCATGTAAGTTTTGTTAAAATTGCTCAATTATTTTATCATCAATTTTACTAAAAACAGATCAATTCATTCATTATCAATGTTTTATTAACGAAATATATCTAAGTGATTGAACAGGGACTTATGCTTGCTAACTGTTGTGAAAACTTGTGTAGAATCCAGTGTTTTGGATGGGAAACTAACAGGCCTTCTCATGTGCCCTCACTGGCTGATTGTTCCTCTTTGTTGACAACATTTTGGCACACACACAGATAATACTCATTGGATTGGTAGTTGAATGACATAAATTCTGCCCTACTGTCTTCTCTGTCTTTAAACAGCAGTAGTAGACAATTTATATCACTTACTTTCAGATGACATTTTGGCAATACAATGGTAAAAGGAAGATTCAAATCATTTGATTTCATGGAAATTTATTATTGGGAGTGTGAGTTTCATGCTTGTGTCGAGAAACAAAATGTGAGCTATCCTTGTTAGAGCTTGTTGCTATATGAGTAACACTAGCAAATTTACTTGGTTCTTCAAGCAGGTCATCAAGAAGTTTCAATAGTTCTGGTTCTGATTCTGTTGGAGTCCATTCAATGTTCATATTCCTTTGTTATTTCTTTCATAGGCTTCATCTTCACTTCCCCACTAGGTTTTCTTAGAAATAAATTGTCAATAATCGTTGTATTAACACAACAGTTGGGGCATAGTTTCGCTGCTACAACTGAAAATCCTTTACCATACTTTACTATAAATAGCTTGTCAATATCTAGAAGTTCTGGAATGTCAACATATCTTGAAGTTGTGAATATTAAACTTGAAGGAGCTTCCCGCAAATCAACAGGACATTTCCCCTGGGATTCAATGATTTGCAGTCGTGCCACAATAGATTCACAAAATAGTTCAATGATATCATATGCCGCTATGATATTTTTCTCTCTTAATATATGTTCAACTTGGATCCTCGCACTTGTTTCCTCACCAAATTGGAGAAGAAGAGGCAACTCCCACTTCATAATCTGCAGCTACATATCTCTCTTGTTCCTGTGTAGCGTTATGTGTGACATTGTGAGCCTCAACAAGGTATTGCATTTTGAAGATTTGAAACTTTTCCCAAATAGGAAGCCTCTATTGCAAGTGAACATGGAGGGTCGATTGCATAGGAAGCATTCCATGTACGTCCATTCACATGTTGATGTTATCATTCGTCCACACTTTATGTCTTACGACGTTTCCTTTGCAGCATCTGGTGAAAATTCTAGTTAAACTTCTTCTAAATCAATAGAAGGTTGGTTTGAGAAACCCTAGTGGTCTATCACCCCAACTCAACAGTGACAAAGAGTGGACCCATTACATCTATTTGTGTATACAACATTGTCACCTCCAAATTTATAGATACCCCGGGTTGATGAAGTAAAGTCGGTAGCCCTAGGAGTTGCAACATTCTTACTACAATACTGGTGCTCATCAATCGAGACAGTAGGTTCTTGAGTACATTTTGGTTAAGCCTATGGTTGATGTTGGATACCAAACTCACTAAGTTCACGACCTTCCACCCCCAAATTAATGGCCAAACAGAGGTCGTCAACAGGATGATCGTGCACATTATGTGCATATACAACTCAAAGCACCCATACACATGGGATGAAATCATCTCTTATGTCGAACACAACTACAACAGATCTCTCCATAACTCAACTGACCACAACCCCTTTTAGGTGGGATTGTGATTCCAACCACTATGTCCCATTGATGTGGCCATACCATTTGTCACTACTCAAGGAGATTTGGCTCATGTCCAATCTGAAGCTGACAGGGGTAAAAAATTCATTGAGTGCATTCAGCACATCCGCGAGTTGCTCCATGACATATTATACAAAGCCAATGCTAAGTAGTGTCATGATCAACATTGGGTGCCACACAAGTTCCAGGTGGGCGACAAAGTTTGGTTACATTTGCAGAAGGAGCGCCTCGTTGGGCCCCACCACAAGCTTCGCTCACTGTGATATGAGTCATACACCATCACCAAGGCTATAGGGGACAATGCCTTTGAGCTCAACATTCTACTCTTCCTTGGACTACACCAATATTCAATATGGATCGGTTGCGACCATACTTTCCTTCATTATTGGAAACATTCGATGTTCCTAAGCAGCGAACACCAATAGAGCTCAACCCAAGTTGCATCGAATAAGCCACAACTGACAAGATCATGGAATCACAGATCAAGAACACTCACCAACAGAGGATCCAACAATATCGAGTTGTCAAAGCAGGCCAACTCCTTCACCAAGGCAAGTAGTTCACCAAGGACCAAGTTCAATAGAAAGTTCCTCACCTCATGGAGGCTCTGCATGCAATGGGGACAATTTCTTTCTAAGAGGGGAGGATTGATCCAGGTGGATATTGGTGGACACTCGCCTATTCCACCTAGACCTCTAGTCAGTCTCATTAGTTTCCTTAATTATAGCAACATTTACTATTTTTAGCAATTTTTTGTGTTTTGAACTTTCGGAGTTGTTTTAACCCCCTAAAGAATGTTATTTTGAGTTCCGGAGCAAACCCGTGCTTGCATGAGCCTACCGCAAATCCTATAGTACTCGAATATATATTTCCAATGAGGCATCATACACACCAAACATAGATCATATGACCAAGTTACGACCCCACGAAGTTGGCTTCCCATCTAACTTGAACAGGCTCACAAACTCTTAGGAGTTTTGAGGTCTAAAATGGGCCTCCTAAGGAAATTATAAAATTATAGTAGAAATAATAAAATAAGATTAGATTACATCATCAAATTTTAGAGGGGAAAAAGAAAAAACTATTTTTTCAACTTATTTCCCTATGGGTTTACTCAAATTTTGAGGGGAAACACTCGTTGGATGCAAAATTTGATTCATCAACCAAGGAGTACCCATGTTGCATACTTTCGATGGACCCTACTACACGAAAAATGAGAAATACATGAAAAACGTGATTGCAATCACATTTTTTCATGTATTTCTCATTTTTCATGTAGCAGTGTCCATTGAGAGTTTGCAATGAGAACTCCCACTTGAAATTTGAGTAAAAAGTTAGGGAGATAAATTGAAAATACGAGTTGAAAAAGTAGTTTTATTATTTTATTATTTTATTATTTTTTAATCTTTTTACTTTTTTTACTCCAAAAATGGTGGATCATCTCCCATGGTTGACACCATCATCTTGAATCCTATTGGTTCTTATAAAGTATATGTTTGTTGTACATTTTTCTTAGGAGGCCCATTCTAGACCTCAAAATTCCCTAATGTGTTCCATCTCATGGGGTTAGGGTTTTGGTTGTTTAGGGTTTCCATTTTTTTGTTCAATAATAAAAAAGGCCCTTGAGCCTCATTGTAGCACAGCTCAGAGGCATGTAGCCGCCACATCTCTTCTCAGAAATAAGCTACCATTGCCTGAGCTAGTTTATTTCCATTTTGTATGTAAGCATATTTCAGTTCTTTGATATTAATGAAATGAAGTTTTATTTCTGTTGCACCTCGCTGTTTATGTTTATATCTATACTATGTTTCATTATTGTACAAGTCTAGATCATTTATAAAATGTAACAAATCTTATTCAAAATGATCAATTCTCTCTCAATGAAGACCTTGTTACAAGAACCATGACACACAAGACTCTATAATGCATTGAAAAAGTAAGACTCACCTATGCTTTGATGAAACACATAATTACATATGCACAACACTATCAATGTACTACCATCGTCTAGACAAAGACCCAGAATAGTTGGACAACATCTCAACAAGAGGACCTATCTCTTACTCAAAACAACAGATACTTTATAATTAAGGACCTTACAAAAGATAGGACTTTGAAAAAAATACCACATAGAAACAAAATTTCCCGACCACCATCAAACATGATCAGGGACTTGAATTCTAACCACAACAGTACAAGTGAACACAGATATTGAGTTAACCAACTAGACCAATGACACAAGACTAGAAATTGGAAAATTAGAGAAGATATAAGCAATAACTTTCTCACCAAATCAGTTTTCTAACTTAAGCCACACACTTGAAAGTAATTGTCGGCGCCAATACAACTCTTCAACAACGAAACTTCATACCAAGATAGACTATAAACCAACAGAGCAACTGAAAACCAACAATTAGAGGTCGAGGGCCTTGCTTCGCCTCCACTCTCACTTGCTCCTTCAAACTCCAACTCCATCATTAGAAATGAAACTTAAAGACATCAAGTCCACTTTTACCCCTACATGCTTCCTCAAGCTGGCGCCTACAACAACTTGCGATCCTTAAATGAACAATGCACTTGGAAGGCAGAAGGCACATCCTCCTACGAATCTGTCACATCCATAATAACACCCTCATTGGGGATTAATATAACAATATGTTAATATTAATATTATATTAACATTGTTTATATTATTCATATACCTAAACTTGGAGCCATATCTCAAGTTATAGTAAGGACAAATTGGATAGAAACGGGTCCTCAATGGCAACCTTCACTTGTTTTTTCTATCATTTTGAAGTTTATTCTGACATACTCTTTATAAATTCCACGAGGGATGTATCACCGTCATCTCTAAAACATACACCAATCTTTATCTCACTTGAATAACTTAATAGGATATAAGATATCTAACCTAATATCATGTAGGATATCTAGCTTATAGTAAATTTATTATCATAATATCATAAATAATTATGATATGATAATAGTTATAAAATAATTAGCATATAATGTAATCATTAATATATATTATTATGTGTGAATCATCATTTCTTTGTACTTTAATTATATAAATCAATAAAAAATCAATAATTATTATTTAATCCTATATGTATTTATATGTGAATTTTTCACTCTTGAAATAGGTGTTACTATTTTGGTGGAAAGACTTGCTCATATTATGGTACTCAACGACTCTAGGTAGATATAATTATTTACATGAGTCTAGATTTATTTGTTTATATTAAGCCATGAGATATAAAGAATTGTCATATGAATTATAAACCTAATATGGATTTATATAATCTTTGAAGGATTTTTTGTATTGAGTGGACATTTAAATGTTTACACTCACGACAACATCTCCCTTATCCTAAATTTTTATTTGACAACATCTCCCTTATCCTAAATTTTTTAATTTTTATTTGACAACATCTCCCTTATCCTAAATTTTTATTTAACAGACATTAAAATGTTTACACTCACTTTCAGACACTACAACCTTCCTCCATATTGTTTTTATTTATGTTAAACTAGCCAACATATAAATGTTTATGAACAAACATTTACATCACTTCAATATAACCAAAAAAGTTGAAAATCTCTTTTAAAATATATGGAATCACAATTTTTATTGTGACCATATAAAACTCCACTATTGTGTAGGTATCCATATGATTATCCTAAAACCACCCTTTGTTTAAAAAATATTGGCTTTCATATTTTGTTGTATCTTCATTTCCATCTCACCATCTATATAATTCTTGTAAGAGGACAAGATTTTCCACACCCAATTAGATAATGTGATTAGTTGACATATTAGTATTAGTGTTAGATAATGTGACTAGTTGATATATTAGTATTAATGTTAGATAATTTGACTAGTTGACATACTAATATTAGCATGTGCAAATTTGAAAGCATCGTTTGGTTTTACTATTTTAACAATACCATAACACAAGACGCATTTAATCTTATGTTTTATCACTAATATCACACTATCAAATTTACATAAATATCTTTTATTAATATGAAGAAACTTCATATTATTTATGGTACACAGAATCACTCTCTTAAAAACTACAATATATTTAATTTTAAAATATATCTATTGTATGATGAATTTTTTTTGGATTTTTCTTTCTTTCCCTTTAAAATTAATCACATCAATATCTTTATTTAAAAAATAATGTTAAAAAATAACCCCAAAATAAATACATCAATATCTTTATTTAAAAAATAATATTAAAAAAAATAACCCAAATAATTATCAAATATTATAATTAATATAAATATTAATATATATATATAATATTATATTATTTTTTTCCCATAAAAAAATATAATTTTATTTTATTTGAAATAACTAATTACAAAAAACTTTAATTAATATTATAAAAAACATTCATATATATATAATTTTATTTTATTTGAAATAACTAACTTCAAAAGTAAAGTAATTCCAATATAATATAATATGCAACAAGTATCATAATCTTCAATTAACATTTACCGTAACCATGCTCCAGAAGGCATTTCTTTTTAATACAAGATAAAATGAAACCCCACTCAAACGACCCTGCATAGTTCAATCCTCCCTAAGTTTTCATGCCATCATGATAAACCCAGGTTTCACAGGAGTTCTCTTCATTTTGAATTTGCTCTGAACGAAAGCCCGTAGAGGAAGCTGACCAAATCACATAATCGATGGACGCTGGGGTGGGTGATAAAAGTACGGAAGTGGAGACTTTTTGTCCTTCTGAAAGGCCATCAAATCTGATCCAACTGTATCACTCTCCAACTGGACCGCTGAAAACTCAGATAACATATGCTCATGGAATCGTACTTGGTGAATAAAACACCGCTAAAATAGCGGTTTCAATCATGTTCCCAAAATGAGGGATGGAAGGTAACATTTCGCCATCTCTGGGCAAGCAAACTCCCCCTATTGCAGACTTTGAAAATTTTCCATCACTTTTCCTATCAGAAAAATTTCATCAGCTTGCTGGGAATACTGTGAAAACCGCTTAGAATACCTGACCTCAGCTTTAATTCGCTACTGGGTTCTTTTCCAAAAGCAATGTCTAATCTACAAACTCATATGGATAATTTATAGAGCCTGAGAAACTGTTCCAGGATCGTAAATTCAGCGATCTCACTGACTTCCCATGAGATTGCTACTGGTATCTATATGTTAGAGTATACTCTGATACTTTGATGTTGGATGTTTGGATGGTGTTCTTCCAATGAAAATGCATCCATTTCAAATCCCAGAAGCCTCTGCACATTGAATGGTATTTTTCACAGAATTTATCAGTTGATAAATTTAACATGTTTGTAATGAATTGAAGAATGGAACTCCCAATATTATTTAAGTGACACTTAAAATCATAAAAAAATACACTTTGCCCAGTAAGATCACCTGTCAATCAATATAATTGGTCAGGAAAGCCTAAAAAGTTACTAGAATGGAACCAGGAAATACTAGAAAGTTCCAAGAATGCGACCATAGGTTCAGTTATAAGATTTCTGTCCATAATATATCAAATTGAGGTTCCATCCAAATCAGTTGGAGGGTTTGTGTCCATACAATATGAAAATGAGGTTCCAGCCATATCAAACTGAGGTTCCATCCAAATCAGTTGGAGGGTTTGTGTCCATACAATATGAAAGTGAGATTCCAGCCAAATCGGTTAGAGGATTTCTGTCCATACAATATGAAAGTGAGGTTCCAGCCAACTCAGTCGGGATTTATGTGTCCATACAATATGAAACTGAGGTTGCAGCCAAATCAGTTAGGATTTATGTATCCATACAATATCAAACTGCTATAGCGCCACGCAATTGCCAATAACTTCACAGATAGGTCACTGTGGCTGCTTTCTGGTAGATCTGATCGTTGAAGTGAAACAAACCCACTAATTCTTTTAAGGTCTCCTAGAAATATTGTTAAGCAAGAGACTTTTGAGAACTGACCTATTGTATGTGGGATATGTGCAAGTACCTTGTTTGAATGCAAATAAAATCTGGACATTTCCAGTGACTCCTGAAGCGTCCGGAAGCGTAACTTAGGTAAGTTATTCAAGCTTGCTCAAATTGGGCATGGCTTCAGCGACCTTCTAGTGAGACTACTTGCACTTAAATTTGTGAAAGGTCAGATATATTATTACTAGTCGGCCTATTTCAACTTAAAGTTGACACAAATTGGCAATAGCTGTATGTTGGGCTTATTTTCCCACCTTAACTTCAGCTCTGTTATTTCCCCTGTTGCAATAAATCAATATTGGCTATCTACAAGTACAGAGTACAGATTTGGGGTTGAGATGAGCCTGTTATTTGTATCAAATTCCTAAACCAATGAGCAAATGGGAGAAGATGAAATACTTCCACTCAGACCATTCAAACATTATTTTAGTCCCGTTGAATTTAGATCAACTACAGGTGTCTGCAACTAGACAATGATTTTGCAAAACCCCATAGTGGGTCAAAGTTGAGGTCATGTATTCCTAGAAGCTTTAAGCTACCAACTCTATGAAATTGTCTCTATCAAAAAAAGTGTGCAATAACCAGAGGTTATCAGGTGAAACAGTACCTTGCAACCCCAATTGATGAAAACTATGTCAAGCACTCCTTTATATTAAGTTTTCTGCACCAAAGACCATTCCACGAGCATATGTTCTCTGAGCTAAGCGGGCCAGTTGGATAGTTATCCAGTTAGATCAGATTTGATCACCCTTGTGAAGGACAGAAGAGACTACACGTCCCTACTTTTATTCCACGCGCCCGCGTCAATCCACAAGCTTCCTCAAACAAACAAAAAAATCGAAATGAGGGACTTCCACCCAGGCAGGGTCATAGAGATTATCATAAGCACGATCCTCTGTATGATGCAAAATATGGGTGCAGGAGTTAGTGTTGGGGTCTGCTGTGGTTGCAATGACCACAAGCCACACCAAACATGTAGCATCAGAAGAATGGCTTCATGATCGATCCACTTCTTCCGGTAGGACTTCACCGTTCTTAAAGCCGCTGAGTTGCGCTATTTCCTTTGTCCATAGATACAGAGGACTCTGACCCCACCAAAAAACCATTGGTCCATATTCACATGGACCAGGTGGAAGGATTAACAGATTCAATTGACCGAAAGTTGGGAGCAGTGACGAGTTTAGGTGAATAATTTATATGATTCGTAACAGCTGGAAGGTACTGGAAGACTTGGGTTGAGACGAAGTTTGGCGAAATGGTGATATTAGGTGAGAATTTGGTGAAATGGGATGTTAATTACCAGTAATTTTTAAGAAAGTTTAATGGTTAATTTTTTTATTTAATTGGTTTAGAAGGTCAGAAGATTCGTTGAAATTATAATTAAAAAACTAGTTTAAATATGAAAATTCAAAATTAGGTGACAAATTTTTCATTTAATTTTAGCGAAATATTTGTCAACAAACTCCAAAAAAATCACATTTAAAAACTATTTTTATTAATTATGTTATTATACTACTACACAAAAAAGTGTTACATAAAAATCCAAAAAGTGTGGTGTAATGGTGGCATTCAGAGTTTGCTGAAATGACCCATTTTTGAAAAAGTGTGGTGTAATGATGGCATTCATTGTTTGGTGAAATGTCCTGGTCTTCATAAAAGAATTAGGTTGGGTTTAGGTGGAGGTGTAATGGTGGCATTCAGAGTTTCGTGAAACCGCAAGGTTTTCATAAAAGAATTAGGTTGGGGTTAGGTTGGGTTTTTAAATTTCTATGAAAACTAAACTTTATATAAATTAACTAATTTATAAATAATAATGTTGCATGAGAATTGTTATCATTACAATCATATTCATAAGAAAACTGATTATTCTCCACTTGCAACACCATGCCAAGGTTATTAATTTTTGTCTCATGCATCTTGGATATAAACCACACTAAATTATATATCAAATCCACCAAACGCACATAATAAAAGGTGTGAGATAAATTCATAAACATTAGAGTATATATAAAATCCAGTAAATACATATGATAAAGGGTATGGTAGTAGAATTCGCGTCCATGGATTTTCAAATGCCAGAGCTTGAGTCTTAAGAGCATGATGAGTTTAGGTGAATATTCCATATGATTTGTAATAGTTGCAAGTCATTGGGAGACTCGTGTTGAGCCAAAGTTTGGTGAAATGGGGATGTTATGTGACAACTTAATTATTGACTAAGCCATTATACTCGCACACGAAGAAAAAGTGACATAGGAATCGAGAAAGTGTGGTGTAATGGTGACATTGAGAGTGTGATGAAAGGGTTTAGTTTTATTAAAGAATTAGGTTGCATTTAGGTTGGGTTTATAAATTTGGATGGAAACTAAATTTTATATAAATTAATTAATTTATATTTAATAAAAATAAAATAGTGAAAATGAAAATATTTTTAGGACCCGAGTTATGAGAAGGTATAAAAGGAGTGATGGCATTTGTGCTTAGGGCTAGTTCCAGGTTTGTATTTATTGTCGTGAGTCATAAATCTGATCTATGTACCAAGTGCAAGTCACGGATCATGACTGCAGTATCTAGTCTCATACCA
Source organism: Pinus taeda (assembly GCA_000404065.3). Classification (NCBI taxonomy): domain Eukaryota; kingdom Viridiplantae; phylum Streptophyta; class Pinopsida; order Pinales; family Pinaceae; genus Pinus; species Pinus taeda. The sequence continues at coordinate 16,160 of APFE031008562.1, forward strand.
GTTGATGGAAGATGGGAGATCAAGGTTTTCTTTGTGGCGGAAGGAATGAATTTTCATCTTGGGATGCCTTTGATCTCAGAGGATAAGTGGAGATGCAAATATTCAAATCTCCCTAGTGAATGGGCTCCCTGTGATAGGAAATCACATAGGAGTAAGGTTGACACATAGATCAGGTCTCGATTTGTGGCCACCGTCGACAAGGATGTTTCTAGTCAAAGGACCAAGCTCATCTCCTATGTTTGTTTGTTTAGGTAAAGTTAATTCTATTAAAAAGAGAAGGTATTTACAAGGTGACCGAGGTCATTACATTGCTCTAAGAAGAGCCATCTTTCCAAAAAACCAACTTATGCCTGAAACCACCCATGGAATCCCATACATCCCAAGACCATGTTCTGAAACCACCCATGGAGTGCCATACATCCCAAACAAAACCATGAAACCAGTACATCAGAAGCCGAAAGAGACCCATAACCCAGATAACTAAGAAACCGCCCGAGGATAACCAAGAACTGATCAAAAAGAGGAAGATCACCTTCAGCGGAAGCATGCTATTCGGCAGGCCGTTCCTCCACAATTCGGCACCAGCCGAATTCCGGTTCATCCACAAGAGCAGCGCTGAACTGAGCAGAAGGACCGGGATCAGCAGGCTGCATCTCCACGTCCTGAATGCCTCCGTCTGGTTCCGCTTGTGCCGGTTGTGGCATCATACCAATGCCGATCTGGAACGCAGGGGGAGGACCAATAGCGGCTCCCGAACCTCTCGTATGACTATCAGAGCCTTCCAATTGCGTGGTTTCGTAAAACACCACAGAGATGTGTGCCGTGACCCGCAGTTGATGCAGCGAACTGTTGAACGTAAAAATGGCTGACCCAGTTGTTGAAGGAGGCCCTGGAGGCAGATTGGACGCGGCGCCTTCCTCGCCCACTACGGGTGCTCAGATAGCGCCCAGTGAACAGCTTGCTGGTGGCCGGCGAATCCGAAGTGGACTAAGTGGGGGCTTGTCTGGGTTGGCTGCGGCGGCAACCCATTCCCTGTCGTAGATGGGCCATGATAGGAAGGGCCTCAAACTGATATACGCCAAACACCACACTCTTCTCCCCTGTCTTCCGCCCACCTCTTTCCGAGACCACGCACAAAACAGGGTAAATGTGCAGGAAGTTCGAGTTAAGGAAAGAGAAGCACAGAGGTCTCCTTTCAGAGCCAGATAAAATAACAGAAGGAATGCCGCCAACCTCGAAACTATGAAACCCAGAATCAACAGAGAAGGAGTAGGAGTAAACGGGAGCGGAAAGGCCAATTCCTTCAATGTCCCACTCCCCCTTTTCCAATACGTTACACAAACCAGGATCAATGCACCCGAGACCTCGAGATTGGGGGCGGTTTTGCTCAGAGGCCACCTCCCAAAGCTCCACAGAAAATTAGCAAAAACCAGACGCAGCGTCTCTGCTGCAGGCTCGGAATTGACAGCGCGTACCCAGCTTAACACCTCACCCAAATGAATTGCGCTTGCAATACCCTGTCCCTTCTTATGATCTTCTGCCCTTTCTCGATTAGCCCACTCCATAAATGCTACATTCATGGATGCCGCCATCGCTTGCAGGTCACAACGTGCGAGAGCCGAAGCCTTAACAACACCTAACGGGAGAATGTAATGGCCTGCATGCCAGGCCTCCCTCCTCCGAATGGCATTAATAGTCATGTACAGGGAGGGAAGGTGTCGCGCCGTCTCCCACCACCCCTGTCCCATCGCTCTAATCGCCTCCCTATTCACCTGCATTCGGGGCATTCGTCGAAATATTAAATTCTTGAGGAAATTCGAATTTTTCAATTAAATGCATTTTAATTAACTCAAAAATTTGACTTTGACTTAAACCCCACGGACCAAAGGCTTAAAATTTAGCAAAATAATTAATTTACCATAGCTCTAAGACCTTTTAAAATTTGAATTTTAAGGGCTCACGAATTTTGCTTTTGGAAAATTTAAATTTACTTAGGACCTATAATTAATTAATTTCTGGCTTAGGATTTTAATTAATTTTTAGCCAGAAAATTTAATTAATTAATTAACCTATGAGGGGATAAATTATTTTTCCAACCCTGAAGACACTTTACATCATCATTTTCATATCTTTTACATCACAAGGGGGAAAACCCATCTGAAATAGACCCTCATAGACTACCCATTTCTGCGACACAAATATAATCCAACATACTGAGCAATTTGTAATAAAATAACCTAACCAAATAGTTAGGATTATTCCCAAATCACTTTTACATAGACTCGATCTATAAGACTAGGACTCGCCTAAGATCTTGGTGACAAAATTCATTCTGTCTTTGCGGTAAAGCTGAAGGAAAACTCTGCCGACCATCCGAGAATGGATCGGTGAGACAAAAAACCTCCAGAATGTAGATCGTCACCAGAAAAATATGTTTACTTAGGCAATTATATACATAACACAGATCTGCTGAGATTATTCACATCATCTACATGCAGAATGGGTTTACATTATAACTTGATAATCAGGTTGATGATGAAAGCTGGACGACATGGACACATCGATCAGGCACAATCCCTTTTGCAAAAAAAAAAAGGGGGGTGTACTGCTATGGGTTGTTGACACGTAGTGGTCAACATCTAGCTCTACTTAGGGATAGCCTCAAGGTTAAGGGCATCAAAGTATTCCATAGTATCTCATACAACATTTCGACAATTCCTTTTTAATAGTGGTGAAAAACACATCTAAGTGGTTTGAAATTAACTAAAAAAATTGCTAAATACATTAATAAGTCATTTATCTTGGCGTGTATCAAGAAATTGCCTAGATCTACATTTTGGGTGATTGTTATCTTTGAATAATTATGTTTCTGAAGTCTGAAATATAACAGTGACAAAATTTCATGTGGGTTAGCCTAAAATCAGTTCTTAAGTTGTCTAATACATTAAGGAATTAATTTCTTGAGTTGGGCATTCATCATTAGGTTTATTTCATGTTTTAATTGTTGGCTGTAATAAGTATACCAAATTTGATATAATTTTGGAAATCACAACATAACAGGCTGAAATTTTTTGATAATTCATGTGGGCAAGTTTGGAAAAATTTTGGTAAATTTTTGGCATAAAGATATCATTGATAGCTTACAGTTTTCATTGTCATATTGCTGCTGTCATAGAGTTTTCTTACCACTGTCTTAAAAACTAATTTTTGAAAATTAAGTACTCTGTCATGGAATTATGATAAAATGCATATATTTTGTTTCATAAATTGAGTATTTTTCGAGCGTCTGATATTAACTTGTGATGACGGTTTTGTTCTCTTTGATCTATAATTACATTCGAAAGAATCTAGAAGATTTGAAGTAAGCTTGTGGTCTAATTATGATATTGCTAAGAAGTTTATCTTTCAATCTTTGTCTAGTGAAGTGAACATTCATTTTGACAATTAAGGGCTTTGATATATAACTCTGATTCTAGAAGATTTGAAATAAGCTTGTAGTTTAATTATGATATTGCTAAGAAGTTTATTTTTCAATTTTTGTCTAGTGAAGTGAACATTCATTTTGACAATTAAGGGCTTTGATATATAACTCTGAATCAGATCGTAGCATAAGCACTTTTCATCCTTGAATCTAACTTCATCTCATCTTCTAATCATCTCGTGTATTTGTGTATTAAGTTAGTTCTACATAACTAAAATTTACTCCCAAGCATAAGCTTGATCGATAGGGAGATAGGTATCCATCCATCTTTGCTTGAGAAGCTTGCTTTTAATAGTACTTAAAACGGTGACCTTACAGTCGTTAGAGCCACAACTCTTTGGAGCGCCGGAGGCACCGGGTATGTTAGATTTTCAGGAGAGGTATCGTTAATCACACTTTAGTGTGCTTCACCTTATCTTCTTTCTGCCAATTACTACGAAATCAGGCTCAATATAGAAATGATCGAAGGGTTAAAATTTAGATAGGCATTTAACTAAAATTAACCAAGATTATTGCATCTCATATTAGCTTTAGGATCTGCACTTCATATAAGATAGTCATTCATTTAAGCAACAGTTGTAAATCAATTACTTGGTTCTAAATTTCCTAGCAAGATAGTTGACTCCATAAGGCACGGGCAACAATTGCTTAAAATCTAATCAAATCCTATAAATCTTGCTAAATCTAAATCAAGTACTTGGTCGGTTCACCATGTCCCCCGAACTGGTTGGTTTCCAACTAGTTCTCCTTCATTTCATTTTCGTAGGGTCTACCCCCTTTAGTTTGCTGTAGGGAGACAACTTAAACAGAGAGATTGGGGATCGGGGTGACAGCCCCCGATCTGAGTCGTTGTCGCGGTGCCTAGACATCCTGTGCGACAACAGAGCACATTTGATGCTACCACAAATCAACACTCCCTCTTAGCGAGGACTGTGTTCTAGTAATACTCATTGAGTATCACCCTGATCATCCAACATCAGTCTCTGTGCTGATGCTAAGCCTCCCTGTCCAACATCCTTTGCACTACTGCATCCTGTACTGTTGCCCATGGCTTTGCCACTGCTACATCTATACGATAGCTCCCTCTGCATCCGTGCTGCTGTTGGTCCTTTCTCCCAACATTGCATTTGCACTGCAACTCTCTCTGCATTCGTGCTACTATCACCCCCATTTCTGCTACTGAAACAGATTCTTTATCATCTCCATCTTTTCCCTGAAATAATCAAACTTTGTCCTTCCAAGGGCCTTGGTGAGGATGTCTGTCACTTGTTCTCCTGTAGGAGTGTAGCTCAACTGTACAGCTCCTTGTTGGACACAGTCTGACAAAATAACACCAGATATCAATATACTTTGACCGATCATGAAACACTAGATTCTCAGAGAGCTTGATGCAACTTTGATTATCGCACATGATCCTGGTTGCCTCCATTTTCCTTTTGAATAGGTTCACAAGCAATTTTCTAAGCCATATGGCCTCACACGAAGTTGTGCTCGCTGCCATATATTTTGCCTCAGATGAACTCAAAGCCACGGACTTCTGTTTCCTACTGCACTAGGAAGTCATTCCTGATCCAATGTTGAAACAGTACCCAGAGGTACTTTTCCGATCCACCGAACTTCTTGCCCAATTTGCATCAGTAAATCCACTCAATCTAATATCCTTACTCCTGGTGTACAAGAGTCCAGAATCGGTTGTCCCCTGTAAATACTTGAGAACATGTTTGGCTGTTGCCCAGTGCGCCCTCTTCGGTTCCACAATGAACTGACTGAGGGTGTTGACAATGTAGCAAATGTCTGGCCTGGTATTGACCAGATACATCAGGGACCCTATGAGCTGCCTGTATAAGGTGGGATCAACATCCTTGTCTTCTGATGCATCAATCTTCTTCCAGTTGGTGATCATTGGAATAGCCATGGGTCTACAGTCCTCCATCCTGAATCTTTTCAAGGTTTCTATAGTATACCTCCCATGCCCAAGGAAGATCTCTCCTTCTTGCTGCCAAATTTCCAACCCTAGAAAATAATGTATTCGTCCCAAATCCTTGATATTGAATTTTGTGGCTAGATTCTTCTTGCAGTCCCTAATGAGCTGGATGATCCTGTCAGACTGAGATCATCCACATACAATACTAAGATCAGTGGCTCATTCTCTACAACCAGATAGTAGAGATTTGGATCCGCGTCATTCTTGACAAATCCCATCTTCTGCAAGTAGCCATCGATTCTACCATACTATTCTCTAGGTGCATGTTTCAACCCATACAAGGCTTTCTTCAACCTGCATACATGAGACTTTTTCTCATGTGTCTCAAAGCCCTCTGGTTGTTCAATGTATACCTCTTTTATTACCCCGTTTAGAAAAGCCGTTTTGACATGCACATGATGAATCTCCCACCCCATTTGAGCAGTAAGAGATATCGCGGTTTTAATAGATGTATACCTGGCTACCGGGGCGAAGGTCTCCTCGTAGTCAATTCCTTCCTTCTGAGCATACCCCTTAGCCACAAAACTAGCCTTATATTTCTCAACACTGCCGTTTGCAGCGTATTTGATCTTGTAGATCCATCTCGAACCTACCACTGATATGTCTCAAGGCCTTGGCACTACTTCCCAGACATTGTTCACCATAATGGAGTTGTACTCCTTATCATCGCATCTAGCCAAACCTGATGTTGAGCTGCCTCCTGGAAACTGACAGGCTCCCCATCCCGAGCTACTAATGCTTGATATTTATCTCATTGTTTTCACTCCCTCTTATTGTTTCTTGGTGCACTGATGAATTCCTCTGCATCTCGTAGAATCTGACGAAGTTCCTTGCTAGTTCTCCCTCTATCAGCAGGTGCTTCTTTTAGCTCCTCCTCCTCATCCTATGAATCTTATTGACCTGAGGAAGAATTCTATACTTCTGTTGGTTGAAGAGGTTTAACCAATGACTCTTCTTTTGACTGCTCCTCGGAAGGCATCTCACAAGATTTTCTGAAAGCCCTGTCCTCCATGAACTTCACATCTCGTCGAATCACTACCTTCTCTGGAGTAATTTTGCCCAATGCCCGATGAGGAGTCCTGTTCTGAACATAAACTGCTGCGTTGCATGCTTCTGCCCACAGGAATTTTGGCATATCCTGATCATACATCGTGGCCCTAGTTGCTTCTACAATAGTCTTGGTCTTCCTTTTTACTACTCCATTCTGCTCTGGATTGTAAGGAGCTGTCCACTCTTTTTTGATGCCCTTCTTAGGGCAAAAAACATTGAAGTCCTTATCAACATACTCTCCACCATTATCTGAGCGCAAAAATTTTATTTTCTTCTCAGTTCGATTCTCCACCAGAGCCTTGAACTCTTTTAATCAACAAAAAACCTTGTCCTTAGTTTTCAGAAAATAAATCCAAGTTTTCCTTGAGTGGTCATCAATGAAGGTAAGGAAGTACTCGACACCACTAAGAGCTTTAGCGGACATAGGTCTGCAAATATCTGAGTATATCAATCCTAGTACACTCTTAGCCCTGTTTTTACTTCTAGGAAATGCTGCCTTGACATACTTTGCTAGAGCACATCCTCTGCATACATCATCTCTTTCCGTACTAAGATCTAGAACTCCTGTTACAGTGCTCCTAAGAATTCTCAGAGCCCCATGGTGCAAATGTCCCATTCTTCTGTGCCATTGTTTGTAAGTCTTTGTCTCCATGACTGCCTATTAGTGCCATTGTTGATTCTAGTTGTAATCTATACAACCTATTACTTTTGATCTTGATCTACACGTACTTTTTCTAGCTCGAGTGTTTGATGTATACTTTCTCCTTGATGAAGAAGACGTCATAGCCCTTGCCTTGAAGTTGCAACAAGAAAATTAAGTTCATCCCCAATCTTGGTACATGCAGCACATTGGTAGCACGAAATTGTTCTCTCGATTCTGTTTGAAAAACTATGGTACCCCTCCCTACTGGAGTGCACTTTGCCTTGTTCCCCATGGTGATCTGAAAGTTCATCTTCTCCTCTCGATAATCTGAGAAACATTCCCTGATTCCTGTCATATGCCAAGAGGCTTCACTGTCTATATACCATACCTCTGATGATGCAGAACTAGTCATAGAAGCCATTTCTTCTTTCAGCCTGGAAGCCAACATAGAGAAATCAAAATCACTCTCTTGTGCAATTTTTTGAAAATCTGTGCGAGTTTCCTGACGTGGATGCCTCTGCATCATGGTCTCGATCCATAATTGATTTTCCCTTCCTGTCTCTGATTACTTGCTCCAATACCATGTGAAAATTCTATCACTGCAACATCTACTTTACTTTGCCTACTTATTTTCCAATAAGTTATTTATGAAATTCGTTCAATAAACATTAAAATAAATTCTGCTGCAGATATCACACCATAATACAAAAACAAACACATACACAAGAATCAACACATCAACACAGATATTTTGGATGACAGTCCTCGGAAAAACCCAATGTGGGAAAACCGATGCAGCAAGGGAGGATTTTATTATTCAGCTATACGTCAGTACAACAGGGTGCCCAACTGGCTTACCTAATAGAGAGAAAAATTCTTCAACATTTCTCCTATTCCCAACGTCAGCCCAGCTAACCTCTACGTAGCTCCCAAACACTTTGCGTCAGCCCCTGCTTGTCTGCGTCAACCTTGGGCCTCTCTGTGTCACCCATGCAGGCCATCTAGTGACGGTGCAGTCTACTACTGCCTATGCGTCTGCCTCTCTTGCCTCTGCGTCTGCCTCTCCTGCCTCTGCGCTGGTCTTCTAGTGCTAATCTCAGCTCTCTGTTTCGTACTTGCTGCCTCTTGCTGCTCTCCAGACCACTAGTTCGAATTTCTCAGCTAACCTCGCTCCAGAAATCGAACTAACTGGTCTCCCTCAGTATTTCTTCCAGCTGACTCTCAAACCTCTTCTTATACTTTTTTCGTTGGTCCATCAACGACCGAAATTAGATTTGGTTTGATTCATGACTTTTGGACCATTCTAACCCAATTTTATATTAATACCCATTAATATTTTATTTTTCCTAAGTTTAGACTTAGGAACTCCATTAAAAATATTAATTATTTTAATATCTCCCAAACCGGTTAGAATCTGCCCAAACCATTTCTGGGTCTTGGAGATCTCATGTGCTTTAGCCTCTCCACCAATTTTTGTGGCTAGACACATTCGATGCTACCACAAATCAACATGAAGGGTCTTATAAACATGATGTTGATTCCTTTGACTCATGACAATAAATCCTATGACCTAACAAGTCCTAGAAGCACAAATAACATGCTTTTACCTAAAAGACCATCAATAAAGAGCATGTAACCCATGCTTTAATAATAATAACTATTCTTTTTCTTCTCTTTTTTGTTACATAGGATACATATTGAAATGAGTACAACAATTATGAAGACTGAAACTAGTTACGTTTTCAACATATTAGTCATGTCAAACTATGAAGCAAGGTCCCTCTTGCGGTGCTGAATGAGTCTTTCCTCTCTTGTAATAAACAAATCATCCACATACAAAATCAGAATGAGTGGATCCTCACCAACCATAATGAAATATAGGTTTGGATCTGCCTCACTCTTTTGGAAACCTGTTTGCTGTTAGTAAGCATCAATTCTCTCGTAGTATGCTCTCAGTGCCTGTTTCAGTCTATAGAAGGCTTTTTTAAGCCTACACACATGAGACTCTCTCCCATGCAACTCAAAGCCCTGTAGTTGCTCAATGTACACCTCCTCTTGTATGACCCCATTGGGAAAGGCAATCTTCACATCCATCTGGTGTATCTTTCACCTCATCTCAGTTGCTATGGAGATCATTACTCTAATAGAGGTATAACGAGCAATTGGAGTGAAGGTCTCCTCATAGTCAATTTCCTCTACCTGTGAGAACCCCCATGACACAAATCTCGCTTTGAACCTCTCCATGTTAGTGTTATTGGAATCGAACCGGTTCCGGCGGAACCGGCCGATTCGACCAGTTTGGGGGCAAAACCGGTCTGAACCGGAAAAGTCTGGTTCGGTACCGAACTGGTTGGTTTCGTCACTGAACTGGCTGGTCCGACTAGTTTGGGGGCAAAACTGGTCTGAACTGGAAAAGTCTGGTTTGGGTACCAACTGGTTGGTTTCGTCACTGACCGACCGGTCCGATACGGTCCGGTCCGGACCGGTTCATAAGGCTTGGGCATAAATTTATTTTTATTTTTTATTTTATCTTATATATATATATTTATTATTAATATTATTTTTCCTAGTTTCTAACACTACTCGAGTCCCCTCCCCCTCCCCCAAAGCTATTTAAACACCCCACCCTCTATTTCACTCACTCTATTCATTCGAGTCTTTTGCAATTCTTGAGCCGAGTTTGGTGAGGAGAATTCAGAGAGTTTTTTGTAGGGTTGTTTTGAGGGAGATTTTTTGCAAATTTGAAGAGTTGATTGAAGTCTTGGAGAGCTGTTGGAGAGTGTGTTTGAGCATATACACACTAAGAGGAGGAACCGTTTGGAGCAAAAACGGTTAAATGACATGGTTTTTGTTATGTACAACCTTACGTTGAGACGCAACCAATTGCTGAATAAAACCCCTAAATTAAGCAACATTGTCTTGGGTGACTTTGATCCAACGTTAGAATTGGTTATGGAGAGTCAAGCACCAACATTTGACAATGAAGACCTTTCGTGGTTGGATTTGGACCCACCTCCACAGGATGTAGAGGTAGATATATCAGAATCACTAGTAGTAGCTTCAGGGCCAGGGGAGTCAAGCCATAATCCCATTGCATACTTGGATGCTACTCATTCTTCAAATGAGGAGGAGAATGATGAGGAATGAGATGATGATTCTAATGATGATTGATGATTTGATCATTGATTTGTTGTAGTTGTTGCTTGTAGTATTGTAGGATGTAGTATAACACTATGATTTATTAAGTTATTTTCGACTATAAAGGCCTTTTAGAGACTACTTCTTGATGTTTGTGACATTTTTGGTTCAACGATGTTTTGCACTAAGTGTTATTTCGGTTAGATGCACTATTACTTACTATATAAATGAGAACTTTTGCATATTTGTGTATAAATGGTTTGGATTCATATGGATGCACATGAATATATTTGTTTTTTCTTTAAAATATGAATATTTTATGTGTTTTTGGTAAACCGTTTTGTTTTTTTGCTTTTTGTTTGTTTGTTTGTTTTTATTTTTATTTTTATTTTTTATTTTTAATTTTTCCGGTTCCGGTTCAGTTCTGACCGGTTCCTAGCCCACAAGGTTTTCCGGTTCAATGACTGGTTCAGTTCCGATAACATTGTTCCACGTTGGCATCAACAACATGTTTGATCTTGTAGAGCCACCTGGAAGTCACCACTGACTTCCTCTCTTGTCTCGGTGTTGAGAAATCTATAGGGCAAGGGATAAAATGATTTCTCTTTTCTTGATAAATACTTGTGATATCTTTTTTACTTTTCATTACTTAATAGTTTCTTCTCTTATTGTTATGTTTGTTCTTATCATCAAACAACTACCAAAACAAGAAGAACAATAGTACACAAGAACACAAGATATAGGCTGCTAGCCAGGGCCAAAATCTCTCCACCTGAGAGGAAAACCCGTAAATCTCTTCTCTTCTTATAGATTCTTCAATTAACGAATTTCAAGACCTCTAGACCAATCCCAATACCCTTTCAAGACCAAATTAGACCTTCTTGACGATGTGCTTCCTTTGTCCAAGTCAAACCCAGTGAAAATCTTGTCTAGCAACATAGCTTCGACCCCCAACTTCAAAATTTCGGCCTCTACTGTAGGTTTGAAATTTTCCGCTCCTGAAACTGCGACTGCATCCACATGTATGAGCAAAATTTAGCCTTCCAAGGTCTCTCAGCAACTTCGCTAGGCTTGCTTCCTTGTCTAGGGCTAGTAGGTGACCTATTAGGCTCCTCTTCCAGTGAATTTGATCCTCTTCCTGTAACTTGAGAATTTTGACCTTGAAGCAATAAACCCTAACCTTCCTTCTTCGCACGTGTGAGAGTCAAGTAGCCCAAAAACGTTCTTCTTTGCCCTTCTCCTTCTTTGCTACCCTTCTTGTGCTTCTCCTTTTGCTTAGATGATGAGAAGTGAATGTGTGTCCAAATGAGGCCAAGTTCCCTTCTTTATATGGGCTTCTAAGGTGGATGCAACTCCTCAAAATAGGTTGACTTCTTAGCTGCCCGGCTACTTGGTCTTGAAGGGTATTTTGACACTTTTAAATACAAAATTAATTCTTTTTACAAGTTTCAATGTACCCGATGGGGTCTTCAACTTATGATAATGACTCTTTTGACTTCTTGACCTAGGAAAAACCCTAGAAGCACTCAATGGGTGCTTGATTTCTAAAATAAAAGACCTTGAGCATGAAACCCATGCTCCAAAAATAACAATAATATTTTTTATTTTTTTATTTTACAATATCCAAAAATCAAAAGTGCATTTCATATTTATGAAGACCAAACTTAGTTACACACTTTTAATCACTTGACACTATCTCCCTCACATACTTCTTCATGATGGAGGCATATTCCTCCACCATGGGATCCCTCCAAATATGTTGACTCACAACCTCTCTGGTGGTCTCCTCTCCCTAACTGACCACTTGGTTCTCCCCACTGTCTCCTGTGCTTCCTTCAGGGTCTCATGAAGCCATCTTGGCTTCCTCTTTTTTGAAGTACCCTCCTCAATTGGTATGGGAAAATCCTCCACTTGAGCCTCTCCTTCTGATGAGGATGCCCCTCTTGTGGTCTGTGGTGAACCTGTACTCTGAGATCTTGTGCTAGGTGATCTTGAACTCTATGATCATGTCATCCCAGAATAGGTGATCCTCCTAACCTTGGTGTACCACCTGAAGATCTTACTCTGGGTCTACTAGTACTGTAGTGGTTGATGATCTATGTGGACTACTCTGGGCCTACTTGTGAAAAACCCTTAGAGACAAGACGAGCTTTATGCTTATCAACTTTTCCATCTGGTCCAAACTTGGTTCTGTAAACCCATTTGCATCTGAAAAGTTTTTGTCCCTTTGGAAGAGGAACAATGTCCCATGTATCATTTGCCAATAATGAACGATATTCTTCATTCATAGCTGCGCCCCAATCTGATGGCCTGAAGCTTCTGCAAAGGTGTTAAGATCATAATTCACTGAAACTTGAGCAAGTAAAGAAGAGGCTCTATGGAACTGAGAACATGTACGACGCTGATCTATAAGATCACCTGTAAGAGCACCTGCTGCATCCCGAGTAGCGTAGAGCCATTTTTGAAGCCGAGGAGCTGAAGGAAGATCCCGAGAAGGTGGGGGAGGATTGCCATCCTCATTGTCATCATTTGAAGAAGGAATATTTTCAGAAGTAGAAGGGATAGAGAGAGGTGGCGCATTCGCCGAACTAGGGTCGCAGGCCGATATATTTCCAGCAAACTTTACATCTCTTCTAATGATAACATTTTTGGATTTAGGTTGAAGAAGTCTATATCCTTTGACATCTTCAGAAATCCAACAAAAATACATTTTTCATTCTTAGGTTCTAAGGCTTTATGTTTCTCATCTGGAATATGGGCTTATGCTTCACTTCTAAAAACACAAAAGTGACTTACATCTGGTTTAATTGAGGTCCATGCTTCTTCTGGAGTGATATTATTTAAAACCTTAGTAGGAGTGCAATATACTATGTAATTTGCACATTTAATTGCTTCTGCCCAAAAATTAAGTCCTTTAGATTGAAGCATACAATTAGCCATTTCCTTTAAGGTGTGATTCTTCCTTTCAGCTACACCATTTTGTTGTGGAGTATCTGGAACAATATGTTGCAATTTGTTAAATTATGGTATGTTCGATGCTTATAGCAGTCACATATACATAAAGTAAAGTGCAGAGGAACATTAAACGATCAACAGAAAACAAGCCAAGACAAGAGACACAAGATGTGGCGGCTAGCCAGGCACAAACCCCAATATGGGGAAACCCTTTGATCAAATCTTCCTTTATCTTCAATAATTCAGCAGAGAGAAATAGTACATAAATCTGATTTACATCAGCAGTAGCAAACCTTAGATCAGCCAAACTAGGGAAAACAATATCTTGCAAACCGACCGTCGAATCGGCTTGATTCCACCACCAAAAAATGCGGCCTTCAGAGGAGATCCAGATTCACCTACAGCGTAGTTCTGAGAGACAAACTGATGGTCAACGTTGGTCAAATTTTGGTTCTGCAGTTGCAGTGCTAAATTCTGCACCTTCCTTCCACATGTGTGAGAGAAGAGTCTCTTTCTGTGCAGTAGGAGAAGAGCCTTTTTTTTGCGCAGGAGAGAGAGAGAGATGTGATGAGAGGGTGAGTCCACATGAGGAGAAGTCCTCCTGTATTTATACACATCTGATGACATTTGAATAAATGTGACTATTGGGCTTCTGAGCCTACATGAGTTGTTGGTAGGCTTCATAATAATTCCATAATCAAAATAAATACATATCTCCATAAATACTTATCGGAATCAGATGATCTTTAGATCAATCCTACACCTCTCGACGAGAGGAATCTAATAAAAATATTATCAGCCATGAATAATATGATCCACATGGAGTTTGGCCCTAGTTGCCAAATTTAACACTCCCTCTCAACTAGGAAGAACTCCATCTGCAATCTGTCTGTCGGTCGCTACTATTCATCCATCAAATGCACTGCCCTGTATAGCTTGACCCTTGCCCTGCTCTGCTCTATTCTGCTTGTTCTGCTTTGTCTTGTTTTGCCTTTTACTGATTTGTACTATTCTGCTCTGTTCTGTTCTGCCCTGTACTGATCTACGTTGCTCTGCTCTGCTTTTGTCCAAATTATGAAGAAGAAGAAATGATCGAGGATGCATCATACTGACTCAAATTCAGCCTCAGAGTATGTACCACTGGTCTCAGACCAGTCTCAACCAACCCGAAGTCAGCATCATAGTGAGTACAACTCCTACCACTGGTCCCATACCAGTATCATCCTCCACTGACTCAAAGTCACTCTCAGAGTGCGTACCACTAGTCCCAGACCGTCTCAACCGACCCGAAGTCAGCGTCATAGTATGTACCACTCCTACCACTGGTCCCAGACCAGTCCTTCGCTGACCCGAAGTCAGTGTCAAAGTATGTACCACTGGTCCCAAACTAGTCTTAACCGACCCGAAGTCAGCGTCATAGTGTGTACAACTTCTACCACTGGTCCTAGACCAGTATCATTGATCCTAGATCAATGAAGGTCATCCTAGCATAGGGAGTACGATAGATACAACGATGTGTCCATCAGTACTACTATGGCCCCTATCCTCATTTCCCTACTCATTGATCAGAGGAGAGGTACTTCCCATGAGTCCCACACTGCATGGGTAGGATGCCTCGACAGGAGAACTAATCAATCCTGTCCATAGGAGAGTGAATCATCCTGTCCCACAAGAGAGCGAATAATCTTATCCATAGGATAGCGAATCATCCTGTCCACAGTAGAGCGAATCATCTTGTCCACAATCGCCATGGAGAACACATCATCCAGACCTCATAGGAGAACTAATCAGCCTGCTACACAATTGATCTGAATCGGATCCACAAAAGACTGTCAAGAACCTTGACTGTATCGAGTTGAACAAATTCTTGAAAATTCCAAAACAACGATCAAAATCGCCTTGAACCAGTGGCAATGGCTGCCAATGTGGAACGACGAGGACCTCGGTCAAAGCGCGCTGACCGAGGCCCATGGAGACTGCGCACGAGGTCAAAGCAGCCCCTGGGAGCCCTGGATCGGGAAAAGGAGGCGATTTTGATAGCGCTAATCATGCATTGCTGGGCAAACATGGCTAAAATGGAAAAGCCTTAAGCACTCGGTCATGTTGGAGCCGGAGAACCGCGGGTGGAGAACAAAAAGCACTAAAGGACAAAGGCGGGACCTGTGCTCTGGAAAACCGGCGGTATCGATCGGGGTGCCCTTGAACGGTAAGAGGTTTTGGAG
Source organism: Pinus taeda (assembly GCA_000404065.3). Classification (NCBI taxonomy): domain Eukaryota; kingdom Viridiplantae; phylum Streptophyta; class Pinopsida; order Pinales; family Pinaceae; genus Pinus; species Pinus taeda. Next base: position 31,633 of record APFE031008562.1, read on the forward strand.
GAGAGCGGAGCGATCCCACCCAGCGATCAATGCGTGGCAGCGGAGGTGAGAGAAAAACCGCCGTGATCGCGCACTATTGGTCGAGCAAGTCAACTGCGCTCGACGTGCATATGACATTGGATTTGGAGGAGCCCAGATCGGACGGCTGAGATTGCGCCCGATGAAAGAAGTGGAATCGACAGGGAATTAAGCCGCAATTTAAAGGGATTTGGAATCCGTTTGACCGCCACAGTGGAGAAAGAACGTATCCACGACATAACGGACGAAACGAACCGACGAAGCATGCTGGCACCATTTAGATGGAGATACGTGGCCACTTCCCGAGCGTTCATGTTGACGCCGAACAGGGAACTCCAAGCGCAGCTGCAGAAGGTGAATCAATGTAGGCGGGAGAGGAACCGAATAGGCATAGGGATCGAATGGCTAAAGCCATGAACAAAGGCAGTCGGAAAGAAGGAGAAGAGTTGATTGGAAACCTGAAATTGAGAGGAGTCCAAGCGACAAAGAGAGACATAAAACACAGAGAGCAGTAAAGCCAAGCAGAGGAGACAGAGGGCAGAGCTGACCACAGGCAGCATCGAGCACCAGAGAGCTTGAAGATTCAAGCCTTCCCATAGAAGAATCTGTCTGGATTGAGCATCACAGTTGGCTCTTTCCACTGTAGACCAAGGGTCACAGAGCTGGTAGGAAGAGAAAAGAGTCTATGAACTCTGAGTGGCTTGGGGAATCCAAGAACCACCCTACCTAGCAAATTCTGCTTCAGGAGAACTCGCATTGAGTCCTTGTATTGTAATTTCTCTTCTGTAAGACACAATAAAACAAGGCCACCATTGAAGCTGGACCGGAGATGTAGCCCTGGAGAATAGGGTGAACTCCTTATTAAAAACTGTTTGTGTCTTTGTGTTGCTTATTGTATTTCTCTGCTGTCTTTCCGTTTAAATGTCTGTGTATTGGCAATCTGATCGATCCGTTGTTTCAATAACACAGAACACACACCGGCACATGAGTCTGTAATACCTTTTGTTTTAATAAATCTTCAACTGAGGTCACTCATAGGTTGATTATCAGATCAACAATCGTCATGGAGAATACATCATCCAGACCTCACAGGAGAACTAATCATCCTGCTACATAGTCGTCATGGAGAACACATCATCTAGACCTCAAAGGAGAACTAATCATCCTGCTACATAGTCACCACGGGGTATCACAGGGAAAGTTGTGATTCTTTTACCCTATACACGTACACCACCAGGGGATGGTGAGTCACCCTGTGGTCATCTTTCGCTCCAAGAAGTACCTCGCGCCCCCCGGAGCTCCCAGAGCTCAATACATCATACAGGACCCTTATCAGAGGGTTTCTGAACGACACCAAGTCGTTCTCGGAAAGTAAAAAATTTGACCTTTCCTAGGGGCTTTGTTAGAATGTCGGCGACCTGTTCATCTGTACAGATATGTTGGAGCCTTATAGCTCCCCGTTGCACTATATCTCGAATATAGTGGTACCTGATATCGATATGCTTGGAGTGATCATGAAATATGGGATTCTCTGACAAACGAATCCCACTCTGGTTGTCACATCGGATCATGGTGGTATCCAATGTAAATCCAAACAGCTCACTGAAGAGCTTTTGCAACTAGGCTACCTCACAGGAGGCCATGCTAGTAGCAATATACTCTGCCTTAGCGGTGTTCAGAGCCACTGACTTCTGCTTCCTGCTCATCCAGGATATCGAAGCAGATCCCAAGGAGAAACAACACCCGGAGGTGCTCTTACGATCCACCACACTGCCTGCCCAATCAGCATCAGTGTATCCAAGTAGTCTCACATCTCCGACAGTGTATCTTGACCCATATGTAATTGTGCCACGAAGATATCTTAACAGATTCTTGGCACCAATCCAATGTATGTGATGAGGTTCAAGCATATGTTGATTTAATGTGTTGACTGCAAAGCATATATCTGGACGGGAGTTCACTAAGAACATTAATGCTTCGACGAGTTGCCAATACTCGGTAGCATTTCGTAAAACAGGTCCAGCAGCACTACCGCTTGACTTCTTAAAGTCAAGCTCCATCGGGGTAGTTATAGGCTTGCAGCCACCATACGGAATCTTTCCAATATCTTCACCACATATTTTCCTTGAGATAGGAAAATTTCCCTTGGCTTCTGCCAGACTTCAAGTTCTAGGAAATAGTGCAGCAGTCCTAGGTCCTTCATTTCAAATTTAGAAGCCAATTCCCTCTTACATTTGTGAATGAGAGGGTCTGCACATGTTAGGAAGAGGTCATCCACATACAACACCAGTATGAGAGGTTTGTCATCTTCAACCTTAAAGTAGAGATTAGGGTCGGCTTCACTCCTAGTGAATCCCAGCGTCATCAAGTAGCTATTGATCCTCTCATACCATGCTCGGGGTGCTTGCATCAGCCCATAGAGGGCCTTCTTCAGCCTGCACAAATGAGATTTTTGATCATAAATCTCAAATCCTTCGGGTTGCTCCCCATAGACCTCTTCTTTGATTGAACCATGCAAGAACACGGTCTTAACATCCATCTGATGTAGTTTCCATCCTAGTGAAGCTGCAAGGGCTATGATCGAGCGGATGGTGGTATATCTGGCAACAGGTGCAAATATCTCGCCATACTCTTTTTCTTTCAGTTCCCTGGTGTCAGCTTCTTGAGAGCTCCTCACTGTAGGAAGATTGTTCATCTTGTTGAGAGCCATATCTTCGTCAAAGGTGACATCATGACTAATCACGACTTCCCTTTGATCGGCTACATAGATTCTATAGCCCTTAGTA
>APFE031008562.1:42236-82500 GCA_000404065.3 Pinus taeda
AAAATTGCCGAGAAAAGAATCCACTGAGTAATTGCCAATTATGCTACTATTATATGTTACTGGTTCATTTTCCCCCTCTAATTCCGTTACTATGTACTTCTGATGTAATTCTCATTCAACTTTTATTTGATTTGGCTTACCATTGTAAGGCAGCCACATGTGCGACTAGTCAGTTGCGAAGTATCCATGCAGTTTTTCTGACCAATCCCTGCTAAGAATTAAGCCATAAAATTCAGGGATATCAGTGACTAAAATGTCAATAACTTGACATACCTTCGGGTTGGATGACAACCTTATGGTTACTTGATTTAGTTCGCCAATGAATTCGACTTGAGATCAATCCAGTTGAACTATGCGAACAGCAGATTTCTGTGGTTGAACATTTAATTTGGTGCATATGGACTTTGGTAAAATATTCGATGAAGCACCTGAATCCACTAAACAATTATGTACATTTTTGTTAAAAATTTCATAACTAAGGAGAAAAGGGGGAGTATGAGATCTCGATCTTCCTCCAATTAAAGCGATGTCGTTTGGATCAACCTTGTTAGTTGTATTAGTTGGAGGTCTTCCCATGTTCTGAGAAGCTTGAGAAATTACAGCGGCAGGCAAAGGTGCAACTGGCACAGCATGTAATTCTTTCATCATTATCTTTTGTTGATGCTTTAGCTTGCTCAATTCGTACAGAGTGATGTTGGCCCTAGTCTTTTTCATGTCTTCTATAATATTGTACCCCATTTCATCCGAAACAATCAGCGTTTTAGATGGAGTAGGTGAATCTGTTTGGACTGGGCTAGTTTGAGTCGCTTTAGATGTCGTTTTCTTTGTTGCAACTTTATCCTTGGGGTAGTTTGGGGAGGATCAAGCTGATTTATACTTCGTGTGTTAACTGGGAATACTTCTTGATCTTCCTCTTGTGGGAGGATGAAATCCCACATTCCTTGTAATTCTACAACTTCTTCATCATCGGTTTGCCCTTCAGTGGCAATTTCCTCTTTCTCTTCCTCAGATTCAACACTTGTTATAGCATTGGGTGGCCTTGAATCCGTTGATGGGCCTCTTTTAAAAGCTCTGTAGGGCCTTTTGAAGAAGTTTCTGCTACTTGCTTTTTTATGTCGACCATTTCATTGGACATGGTCTTCAGAACTTTTTGCAATCCCTCCAAATCGAATGGATCTTTTGCTTGTTTCTTCTTGGACTCTTCTTTGAAGGTGACCTTCTTAGATTTACATTCTTCTATTGTGGATTTCTTCTCTAAGGCTATTATACGTTTCTCTACTGATATGGCTTCTTTCATGTTTTCGGCTAGGGTTGTTTTATTCGCCCTTTCCACGAAGATTGTTATGTTTGATGGTAATGCAGTGATATACCATTCACATCACACTTCCTCGCTGGGCTGGGAAGCAGTAGGAATTTTGTTTAGAATTTTATTAAAACGTAGATTGAAGTATTTGATAGGCTCTCTAGATTCTGCCCTAAGGTTGGATAGGTCATTGATTAACGTTTCCGTAGACCTGTTGTCACCAAACTTGGTTAGGAATTGGTCTTGGAAGATGTCCCAACTGGTAATAGATCCAGAGGGTAATGAGAAATACCACGATCCGGTTGTTCCTTGTAGAGTATAAGGAAACATTCGAACAACAACATCTTCATTAGTAACCCCGTTGAGGTTAATGGATAGCATAAAGTTGTTTATGTGTTCTTCTGCTAGCATGCCTGCCTCAGGATTGAACTTAGGCAGCCATTTCCCAGGATGGGCCGGTATTTGACTCAAGGGTGCAGGCATTAAGACTGCCCCAGGGTTGTTCCATGGAGACTGGGCCATTGCTAAACTGCTAACAGGGGGATTTGCAGAAGATGATCCCTGTGGTTGGGAATATGAGGGTATTATGATCACAGATGATTGAGGAGGAGTTGTAGGGATTCCACTGGGTGGATTGATAATGGTCTGGAGTGGAGGAGTGGGTGGTTGACTTCGCAGTGGAGAGGTTGAGATGGATGATGCTGATGAAAGAGTCTCGTTGTCGGACCCTTTAGGTGACTTCCTTTCTCTTTTCCTTTTGGGAAGAGGTAATTCGGTTGGCCGAACACCAAACTTTTCATTCTTTAATCTGGTCAGGGGATGAGCAGGGTTATACTGCGAAGTCACGTTGCCCTGAGATTTATCAGATCTTTGAGGGGAAATGGAAAATCGCTGAAGTTTGTGAATCAGAGATTCGACTTTAGGAGGTTCAATAACAAATTGTTCTGAAATGTCAGGATTTGTAGCAGTGGTTGATGCTCTGGCGACTTCTAACTCTGGATTTAAGTGTAATGGAGAAGTCGGGGGAGATGGTGAGGGTGATTTACTCTCATAATGGTATTTTGATTTGGATTTACTTGCCATTCATAGTTCAAGCTCTCCTTCTAGCTCCAAATATGTTGAAGGCCCCGAAAATCGGGTCAACAACAAGGGGGATACACGCCCGGTCCGGACCTTGGTTGGCAGCTCCTTATCCGTTTGGTATAGCGGGTCCGACTGGGGATATGGAACCATTTTCCCAATTCAGTGTGTGTGTGTGAGAAAGATGGGTATTTCTGTTCTAAATGGAATACTTCTATCCTAATTCTAATCTAATGTTATGCTATTGTATTCTAATAAATAGAAAAATATCAAAGTTTATGCTAACCCGGGGTGTGATCTTTCTTCTATGCGATCTAAAAAGATTTCAAACAATAACTGGTAATAAAGATCATTCAACTATTATAAGAAAAGGATTCAATACAGATGAACTACTTCGTATAAGTTAGACGAAACAATTGTGAAAACTTATCACATACATGAGCTATTTATACACTAAACATAAAAAAATACTTATCACCATACAAAAGTGCCAAATGATAACTTAGGCATCCATGTTGTAATATATAAACAACTGAAAACTGAATATCACTTTAACGCATAAGCAGAAATGGTTAAGAGATAAAAGTACCATTTATAACTAGTCGTACTCATGAGCTTCAAGCGACAATTGATTTATCTCTCCTTGATTTAACATCCACTAAGAGTACAGAAGTGCAACATCAGTAGCAGATATCAAATGCAAATACCAATAAACCCTATTCCATTCATTCACCAAAACCTCCTTTGAGGGTGCAAAAGTGCATGTTCTAAGGATAAGTTTTTGATAAATTTTTGGACCCTTCTCTAAATGCATGAGAAGGGTTTAAATACTACTAACTAAATAACTTATTTATAGAAATTGAGGATTCAGTTTAAATGACCGTCCTCTTTCTAAGAAAAACTATTTCTAAAATTAAATCTAATATCTAACTATTGTAAATTTTCTCCTTAACGTCACAAGCATTCAGTATTTTCCTAAGTGGAGTCGGCTGACTGTCTTCTGTCTTTGGTTGAGTTAAGCAAACAGAATCAGCAAGAGCTGGCATTATCCTCTCAGTAAAATTGATGATATACTTGAGAGTCAACCAATGACTGTGTGGCATTACCATGTATACTTGGTAATAATCCCATTTCAACTTGGTTAACCCTTGGACTGCTTCTGCTTTTCCTTTAGTTTTCTGATTCCAGTTTGTTTCTATTGCTGCTTTCTTACAATTTTCAGGGTTTGCAGGTGACTGAGTAACTAGGAGCCTTCATTTTCGAGCAATTTTTCTCAGCAATGCGCGATAAGCACTAATCACGCATCGAAAAATACCTCTGTTCCTTGATCTGGGCTTCCCTGATGCGTTTTTCGCCTCTTGCGCCTTTTTTTCTCACTGGGTATAAAGCTCAAAATTTGTAAAAATAGTGATTCCGTGAGCTCTTGACCCTGAGCATTAAACTGTCTGTTTCTGGTATCAGCATCGTTCAATACCCATTCAACCATGGCTGTATATGAGAAATCTGTGATGGGTGCCCCAAAAGAGTTCTGTGGCTCTTTCTCTCCCTTAAGTGGATTAGGTGTGCCTTCCGAAATGGACATTAAAGTGTTGCCTTTCCTCCTCATAATTTTCTGCATACTGCCTTGTATAATGCTTTGTCCTTCATTCTTGCAGTTTACATTTGAGGTGGAAGTAATGAGAAAAATAATGACAAGAAAACTTTAAATGCCAAAGATATGCAAAACATGCCACCTTACGTGAACTAGTTCTTCGAGAAACACATCACCATACTTCATTAACAACTGGCAACAACTCATTAATTTGCATTAAAATGCATGACCAGTTCTTGGCTTAGAAAAAGTTTTCTCGAATAATGAGCCAGAACCAACTGTGATGGAGAGGTTCTGCGATTTTGCTTTGCGATATCGCAGATCGCTGTATCGCAAATCGCAATTTCATCGTGCTGTTCTATCGCAAGATCGCAGTATCGCAATATCGCAACATTGCAGTATCGCAGTATTGCAGTATCGCAATATCGCAACATCATAGTATCGCAGTATCGTAGTATCATAATATCGCAGATCGTTATAATCCTTATGTGTAATTCATGTGATTTTTGCGATGCGCAATATGCGATATCGCATATCGGTGATTTTTAAAGTTTTTCAATGTGAGTGTTTCTTTAATGTATGCGATGCAATGAAGTTTCGCGTCGTAATCTTACGTTTTTTTATCATTTTAGCTCATTAGAAGGTACCCTATCATTCTTTGCGCGATGCGATATCCCTTAAGGAGTGAATTTTACTTTCTTCATTATGAAACTTAGGTTTTTAGATTCTTCAAAGGTATTTTCCTAAGTCCATGATGTTGTAAGTTTCAGCTGAAAGGAAATATAACACTAATTGATTTTTTTAATTTTTTACAGAGGGTGCCCACTTATTTAGTATTAGCAATAACACTTCATAAGGTGGGGGGTTGTTGGTGGCCACAACATGATCATACCTGCTTGTTTGGAGTGCTTAAGGGAGTGTATGATTTCATGAGAGAGGATGATTCCGTCCAAAATCTGTCGTCCTTCTCAATAGCCCGACTGTTCTGGCGAGATGAGCATAGGTAGAAGCGGTTTCAGCCTATTGGCAATCACCTTGGATATCACCTTGTATATGACGTTGCATAGAGAAATAGGTCTAAATTTTTCTGGTGTTCTGGTGATCTCCTCCTTGGGGATAAGTGCCATGAAGGTGGAATTAAGGGAGGGAAGAAGCTAGTGTTGGGTGCGTGATTCCTCCACCACTTGCCAGACCTCTTCTTTTATCAAGTCCCAGAAGGAATGAAAGAACGTTGTAGTGAAGCTGTCCCGTCTAGGGGCCTTACCTTCCTTGATTTGTTGCATTGCTGTGCTCACCTCCTGTTGCATGATAGGACATAAGAGAATTTCATTGTGCTCTACTGTGATGATTTTGGGCACATTAGCGATGATTTTATCTATGGCTGGAGTTCTATCTAGTTGGGGTTCTTGATGAATCTGCTGGAAGTGCCTGAGGAATTCCTGCTCTATCTCCTCATGATTTTCCAATCTCTCCCCTTCTAGATTCTGAATGAAAGAGATGGTGTTGTGCATCCTTCGTTGTATTGTGGTTCGATGAAAGAATTTAGTGTTCCTTTCTCCCTCTTTCAGCCATGTAATCCTAGATTTTTGCCTCCATAGGATTTCCTCCTGATTCCTTCGTTCCTCTAATTTGTTATGAATGCGTAGATCCTGAGCCAGGGTTTCCTCATTGTGTCCTTCTGAGATGATATGTTGTTGGAGCTCTTCCATCTCCGTGTTTAAGTTTTGCTGGGCTTCAAAAATGTTGCCAAATGTTTCTTTGTTCCAAATCTTTATTTGGGCCTTGAGAAATTTGACTTTTTGCTTGAACTAAAACGTTTTTGAACCTCCTGGTGGCTGAAAGGAGGTCCATACAGATCTGATGAAGTCTTTGAATGCGGGGTGTGAGAGCCAGAAGGCTTCGAAGCAAAAAGGTCATCGTTTTGCATCACCTGGTCTTTGCCATTGGAGGGCAATCAGCCAGTGATCTGAGCCTGAGTATGGGAGAATTGAAGTCGATAGATTGCCTCCTAGATGCACTATGTTGTCAGAAAGAAGGAATCTATCAAGTTTGGATGCAATTTTCGGCCGTCCAGTTCTACAGTTGTTCCAAGTATGCATACCATTGCAAAATTGCATGTCTATGAGAGCATTGTTATGTATGAAATCCTTGAAGTGGGCTACCTCCTGCTCCAGTCTCGTGCACCCCCCTTTCTTTTCTTCAATCTTGGTTATCATATTATAGTCCCCCCCTATGATCCACAGAGGATGGACTCTGTTACTGTTGAGTTCTTCCATTGTGTTAAGAACTGCAATTTTTTTGTTGGCTACTTGGGGAAAATATACGTTGGTCAAATGGCCATGCACATTGGTGCCTACTATATGAAAGGTTGCTTGAATCATGTGTTGTGTTGCATTTATGTCTTTCAGCTCAATCGCTTGGGTACTCCAAGCAATTGCTAGTCCTCCCGAAGCCCCTATGGCATCCAATGCCACCAAGCGACATCCTGGCCAAGCTTTAGATAAAGTATTCGCTATGGCTGTATTATTGCATTTAGTTTCTTGTAAAAAGAAAATTTGTGGCTGCTCCTGCTTAATCATATCTTTTATTAGTCTTCGTTTCCCTGGGCTATTGAGCCCTCTAATATTCCATGAGATCAACTTCATGATTCACTGGTGTGGGTGGGCTTGTAGTACTTAGTAAGCTTAGCATACCTGCCTGATTCCACCAGAATTTTCCCTAGTGCAATGGTCTGTTGGAGATTTGTTCTTCTCCCTCACTTTTTGAAGTCCTTGGGAGGTATGCCTACATCCCGATGGCTGCCCAGTTGGATGCCAAGCTGCTGATGCTGGTAAGCTCTGGAGGTGATGACTTCCAGTTTGCTGATCTGGAGCTCTGATATTTTGTCAGAGTCCCTTTTCCTGCAAAATTTCTCCATCGCCTGGATATCAAGACCGTTTAGTTCAATGGTCTTAGGCTCTTCCTCCATCTGTTGTGCTTGATTTTCCTCATCCACAATGAAAGCAGGGGTTAGGGATTGATTGGGAATGTCATCCACCTCCATGTCTTTCTCTTTTTCCTCGGAGTTCTTGCTTGCCTTCTGGGGTGAGTCAGGGGGGGAATAACATGCAGGGGGGGCTAAGGGCACAGGATCGGAGGGGGTATGCAGGATGTGGTTAGCTGAGGGATCAACTAGGACCTCAAAACTGTTGTTGGTTGAAGGGAGGGAGGCGGCATCCGGCAAGGGTTTTTTCCCTTGGGGGGCTTCTTGTGGGATCTTTTACGGGGGGCTACTTTAGTGAATCCGTCTTGATCGGTCTGCCCTGACTGTGCAACATTAACAGAGTTGAGATTGAGAGGACAATCTCTGAAAAGATGACCCAAAGCATGGCATCTACGACATTGAAATGGAACATGCTCATAATCTATGGATTGAACCCATTCAAAATCATCATGAAGAAGACTTACCGAGTCCGGGAGGGGTTTATCCAAGCACATGAAGACAGAAATACGGGCATAGGAGGTGTATATGCGCAACTTCATTTCCTTTGCCGATTTGACATACTCCCCCAAACCATTTCTGATGTCCTTGAGAGAATCTTCATCCCAGTACTCCGCCGGTAGCGAGTACATCCTGATCCATACTGGAGCCCAGCTTAGGTCCTCCTTGTCTAGGTTGAACCTTTCCACCCACGCTCTTAGGTAGAGGCCCGCTAAATTGAAGAAGTAGGGCCCTTGATCCATGATTCGGTTTCTATCTTCTATGCATAGAAAGATCGCTGTGAAGAACCCTTTAGGTCCTAGTTGCAGGGTTACATGGCCTTTAGGCTTCCATTTGGCTGAGATCCATCCTTGCAGTGCCTTCTCTGTCGGCCAAAAGCAAATAAACTTTCCAATAAGTGCATGGTCCTTCATGAACTGGATTTGTTCATTGAACCTTTGACTTAGAAGCTCGATTTTGGGCCTTTCAGTGGCCACTGGCTTGCAGGTTTTCGATGTAATCTTGTGCCTTTCCTCTATTTCTAGTAATCCTTCCGATTTCCCATTGGATTCTTCTGTCGCATGCGTCGATGGATTCGTAGGTTGCTGTTGTTGCAGGCTTTCATCATTCTCTGCATCGAGCCCTAGTTCAAAAGTCAGAGAGCGAGAGTGCCCTTGAGGCTTACGAGTGGACGACAGGGAGGGCGTTGAGGCACCCCCTGGGAGAATCACATTGCCTCGACTGAGAACCAAAGGCGGTTTGTCGTCTGATGACAACTGATCGATCTGCAGGGATCTAGAGGTGTGCAGGGAGCGCAGGTGGTGTCGTGGTAGGGTTTTCAGAACCCTAGATCCAGAGCCAGCTCTCCGTCGACCATGGAAGCGTCCGGTAAATTAAGCTCATCTCCTATGTTGATGAAAGGGTGGTGACTCTTTCTTTTGAGTTTAATGAAGTTGATGGATTTATGAAGGTGTTGGAAAATCTGATTTCTTATATGGCAACTTCATGCAGATTCAATCATGTAATCGTAGATCTACACTTTCCCATAGTGGATATGATCACAACTTCATGTGGATCCAATCCTCCAAATGTAGATCTACATCTTCCCATTGTGGATTTGTTTGTAGAGGAGTGGTTCATACGGGAGCAAAAATTCCAAGAAAAAGGTTGTCGAGATCATATCTGTGCCCCTCGTCTTCAGATCTACTACTTTGGCCTAGATTTGGAGGAAAACCATGTAGAAATGATTACTCAAATACCAAACCTAAATCCATTAATTATAGATATGTATAAGTCCTTACGGATCCCTTCACCAGTTATGCATTGGAAAATGGCATCAAAAGTGAAGGGGGACCTTGAGGGCCGTAAACCAGATCTACCTACAGAAGATTTTATCCAGATTTTTATTAAATCCCTGAATGGGAAAGTAACTCCTATGAAAGTATGGGTTGGCGATCAGATCCAAACTCTCAAGTGGAAGATACAAATTTGATGGGTATTCCCACAATCCTCCAAAGCCTTTTTTAAGTAGGGAAATTATAGCAAGAGAACAACAAGCTACAAGATTGTGGAATTGAATGAGATTCAACTATTATCCTTAATATGAGATTACTTGGAGGATGTCCTGGATCTAGCTCCAAAGGTCTAGTTTCTTTCAAAGATGTGGTTAAAGGAAGATCTAATCCACACAAAAAATCAGATATCCCCCCAAATATCCCTGATCGCTATATTGTGGAACAAATGAACGAGGTGCCAACATTGATAATAAATCTGCTAGAGGTCAATAAGCTATATCTTGAGTTCCATTCAAAAGAAGTAATATGCATATTTAGTGGTTTCTAGACAAAGACGGAGGATTTACATCAATGGATATCTTGCAGCCAAGAGGCCATTAAGCTGAAGCACATTTGACTATTATTATTATGATGTAATTGTCACTTTTTGAATGATAATGAGAAGTTATGTTTTGATCCAACACTAAGTTGAATTAGAGGGCTGAAGCTCTTGGGTTAGGGCCCAACCCTAGCAGCAGAAGTTCCTCTCTTGTATCTATATTCTAAGGCTATAATGTTGATTAGTTGTTGTAGTTTATTCATGTCTCTTTTAGCTTAAAAGATTGATTGAGTTGTTGGTTTATTCATGCTTCCATTAGCTTGGAGGATAAATTAATTGTTGCAGTGCAATAGAGTAAAATATGTTAGAAAGCTTGTGATAGTGACCCCTATCTCATCTCCCTCATGGCCTCATGACAAGAGGACCCCACTCTCACAACCCAAAAACAAAGTTTGATTTCTTGTCAATTGCATAAATCAAGTTGTAGCATTAGTTAGATAGTTTTTTATGATTTCTTGGAAAGAGTTACACTTGTTATTTTTCTTCCCCTAATTGCTATAGTTCAGAAGATATTCGATTTAATCAATTAAGTTCTTAGCTGCAGTTAGATTAGCTTTTCCAAATTCAATTCATCTTTTCCATATTAACATAAAACAATTTTCAAATGAAAAGTAATAAGTGCGGGTGTTATGCTAGGATTGTTGATCTGTAGGAAAGGATCCTTTCCACCAGCTCCATTTAGGTCCTCCCCCCCCTTCTGTTGATGCAAGCAAACCCATGTTCCAAACCTCTATTTCCAGGTCATCGTGAACAAGCCATCTTAGCCAAATTCGACCTTCTTGAAGTAATGGGCTTGGGAAAGGTTTAATATCACCTCCCCCACACTGTCCCTAGCTATCATACACCCTTCCAACACTTCATATCACCATTCTTACTCTCCAAAACCTCTTAGCCAACTTCCTATAGCATTTCAGGATATCTTGTAGCAGTACAGGACATCTTGGAGAAACATCTTGTAGCTCACCTATAGCAGCCTATTTTGACTTGCAATGATAGCTTATCTTAGTTTAGGAGTAGTTCCACCCCTCAGCTTGGACTCCATGACCAGAAGTGCCACCTAGACCAGTTATTTCACTCATTTTCCTTCATGCAAGATCAGATAGCATTAGTACTTTGATTTCTGAATTTAACAATTAGAACTTTATTTACTCTACAAGTGTGAATTAGATAGAAAATGCATGCATTATTGAATCATGAAATGGTAGAATAATCTTTTGTTTTCAAGAAACCCTGATAGCTAGATAATTGAGTGAAAGTTAGCATAGTTTACTTTCTGCAAAGTAGCATAAGATTGGTGTCATTTCATAGCATTTAAAAGTTGACAACTTTCATCTTCTGAGTGTAAAGGCATTTACTTTCTCTGCACTAGGACTAGACTTCACATTCTTCTTTCATTAGTTAGACTCCTTTCAGTTCAGTAGAGAAATGGTCTGGAACCCTAATGATCAAGTGACCCAGATGAGGGTGGCTTGAGTAGAATAATGTATCTACTGAGTATATAGAACTGTCACCTATAAGTTTGTACGAACCCCCAGGTTGATAAAGTAAAGTTGGTAGCTTTAGGAGTTGCAACATTCTTGTTGCAACATTGGGGCTCATCACTTTTTGGTTTCGTTGTTGGGGAGGTGTCTAGGTAGATGTAATTCCGCTTTTCTTTTTGTTTTACATTCAGTAGGTAGATGTTATTCTTAGTTTCCTTTCTGTTTTTCTATTGACTTTGAAAAATACATAAAAAGAAAAATATCTTTCATGCCTCATAGGAGTAGATACACTTTAGGGAAATTCTTGCCAAATACCCCCACACCATCAAACAATCAACCTTCACTCTTCTTTGGTAACTGTCAATTTCCCTCTATGACTGTAGGGGAGTTAGAGGACCCCTTAGGTGAACAACCTAAAATATTTGAAGAGCCTATTAGGGAAGAATAAGAAGAAACCATTCCACATACCCACATGATGGCTAAAAACATAAATGAGGGTGATTTTCCCATCAGAGAAACTAATGGAGATGCTAGGATGAAAAACATAAGCCCTTCTTCCCTTCCTCATTTCCATGGCTTAACCTCAGAGGACCCTGATGCCCTTTTGTTTAAGTTTTATATTGTGTGTAGAAATTATGATTATACCTTTGATGACTAGAAGTTGAAGTTGTTCCCATCCACCCTTAAGGATGCAGCCTTGTGCTCGTTCATGGGTCTACCCGGGGATAACATCACTACCCGGACTCAAATGATGAAATACTTTAACAAAACGTATAGGGACTATTGTAGGTCAAAAGACACCAAAGAGGAAATATTTAGGATGACTCTTAGGCGAAATGAATCCCTGGAATACAATGAGGAAAGGTTCCAACTCAGTTGTAAAAGGGCTAGATGCACCCTTGATCTTGAATCACTCAAGTTTCTCCTTCTTAGAGGAATTATGGAGGACATACTGGAAACCCTAAACATGATGTCTAGAGGGGACATTTATCATCTATCATATGACAACATCAAGAAAAAATTCAAAAACCATTCTGGGGTTGCTAGGAAGAAGGGTAGGTCTAGTCAATCTCTCGTTAGTTCCTCTTCCTCCAACACATCTATCAAGAATGCAAATGGACACCATGCAGGTCAAGAGGAAGCAAGAGGAAGCAAATAGATCCTTATCTATCTTTTTCCCTAAATGCACTAGAAGGCACCCTAGAAATTAATTTCCACTAAATGTTATAGAGATGTGCTCGGTCTATGAGGAAAACCATTCCACAGATATGTGCCCTTATTTGCCTGGATTGAAAGTTGTATACCAAGGGGCAGAAGGTGGGGATAAACAATTATGTTACATCAATCAAAGGAGACCTCAAGGACCTCGGGCATACTAGTAGGGCATGCAAGGTGCATCCTATTTCTATTACCATCCCAACCAGAATGGAACCTTGGTATTCTCCTACTCATCCCTTATGGTCCACACCTTCTCCTTAGCCTTATGCACCTTAGTATCCACCCCAACCTGCCTATCAACCATTTCAGCCATATGCTTCTACACATCCTCAGTGGAATCCCCCATCATAAGGTTGGAGGCCTCAATTCAACCAACCCCCTGCTTTATTGCCTCCATCTCCATCTCAACCGCAACTCATTCATCCTACTCCACCTAAGCAACCCCAGATGTCTGCCAACCAAATTCGAACTCGAAAAACAAGCAAACACAATAGGTCTATAGTGGAGATACATCTTACCCTGCCAATGTTTTGAAGATTAAAGAAATCAACCTCGGGTCTGGAATAGTGCTCCTAGATAACCAACCTCCATCTCCACCTGAATAGATTGAAGAGGAAAAGGAAGAGAGTGTTCCTCAAGCCAATCCACCCCATTTTCCTGAAAGATTGATCCATTCTAACCAGCACACCCCATAAAAGACTTAACTTCTGGGAAAATTGAAAATTTTGTGTTAAAATCCCACTCCTCGAAGCTATCAAGGATGTTCCCATCTACAACAAGCTTATAAAGGAGAAATGTTTCAAACATCCTAGGAGGATAAATAAAGACACCCCTACCATCAATGTCATTAGTCAATTTTCTGATCTAACGGCGGGGAGCGTGATTTTACCAAAGTATCTAGACCTTGGAAGTCTTGTGGTAGATGTGCACACTGATGGCATCATTGTCCCCCACACCTTGATTGATCTTTGGGTTGCCATAAATGTGATGACTAAGGAGACTATGATGAAGTTAAACCTCCAAGTTCCTTGAGAAAGACCATAACAATGTTGCAACTTGCAGATAGGTCCACAGTGGCTCCTGAGGGAGTTGTTGAGGATGTAATGGTATCTATCGATTCTTGGGAGTAGGATGCTCAGAGGATGAGAAACAATTTCAGTAGGGGGGTGATGATGAGGCTCATCAATGGGTATATCATATGGGTCACAATGCCATCCTCCAACTTATTAAATTATTTTTTTTTTCTCACATTTATCTACAAATTTTGTTATATTATGCTTAGTGTGAGGAGTAAAGATGTGTTACTATGCCATGTGGCCTAATGTGTGTTAAATGCATGAATTAGAGCATTTTTTGTATGATTTGAGTGCAGGAACTCGGACTAGAAAATAAAGAGAGACTATAGGAGGTGGTCCACCTCTTTAATTCCTCAAATCAGTGGAAGATCCCCCACTCTATCTCATCAATTTAGTGTCATTGGAAGCTAAGCATGCCAAGTTCATTGGTAGCTGAGCTAGTGCAAGTCAAGGAAGAGTTGGATTCACCTATTCTCAAGTTAGGGAGGCAAATATCCCTATTTTCTAGGGAGTTGTTGGTAGCTACATTTTTGTATAAATAAACCAGCTAAGAGGCTCATTAGGATTCAAAGTTTTATTGTAACCAAGAGGCCATTAAGCTAAAGCACATTTCACTGTTATTGTTATGATGTATTTTCCATTTTTTGAATGATAATGATAAGTTTTGTTTTTATCTAGCATTGAGTTGACTCAGAGTGCTCAAGCTCTTGGGTTAGGGCCCAACCCTAGTAGAAAAATTTCCTCTCTTGTATCCATATTCTTAGTCTATAATGTTGATTAGTTATCGCAGTGTATTCATGTTTCTTTTAGCTTAAAAGATTGATTGAGTTGTTGGTTTATTCATGCTTCCATTATCTTAGAGGATAACTTAGTTGTTGTAGTGCAATAGAGTAAAAGACATCAAAAATCTTGTGACAATGACCCGTATCTCGTCTCTCTCATGGGATCATGATTAGAGGACCCCACTCTCACAACCCAAAAATAGAGTTTGATTTCTTGTCAATTGCATAAATCAAGTTGTAGCCTTAGTTAGATAGTTGTTTATGATTCCTTGGAAAGGGTTACACTTGTTATGTTTCTTCTCCTGATTGTTGTAGCTTAGAAGATATCCCAGTTCATCAATTAATTTCTTAGCAAAAATTAGATTAGCTTTTCCAAATTCAATTCAGCTTTTCCATATTGACATAAAACACTTTGCAAATGAAAAGTAATAAGTGTAGGTGTTATGCTAGGATTTTTTATCTGCAAGTAATGATCCTTTCCACTAGCTCCATTTAGGTCCTCTCCCCCTTATATTGATGCATGCCAACCCATGTTCCAAACCTCTATTTCCAGGTCATCGTGAGCAAGCCATCTTAGCCAAACCTAACCTTGTTGAAGTAATGAGCCTGGGCAAGGGTTAAGATCACCTTCCCCACACTGTCCCTAGTTTCCATACACCCTTCCAACACTTCATATCACCATTCTTACTCTCCAAAACCTCTCAGCCAACTTCCTGTAACATTTCAAGATACCTTGTAGTAGTATAGGAGATCTTGTAGCAACATCTTGTAGCTCACTTGTAGCAGTCTGTTTTAACCTTGTTTTGACTTGAAATGATAGCTTAGCCTATTTTAGGAGTAGTTCCACCCCTTAGCTTGGACTCCATGACTAGAAGTGCCACCTAGATCAATCCTTTCACTCCTTTTCCTTCCTGCAATATTTGATAGCATTAGTACTTTGATTCCTGAATTTAGCAATTAGAACTTTATTTACTCTACGAGTGTGAATTAGATAGTCAATGCATGCATTCCTGAATTATGAAATGGTAGAATAATCTTATGTTTTCAAGCAACCCTGATAGCTAGATGATTGAGTGCAAGTTATCATAGTTTCCTTTCTGCAAAATAACATAATATTGGTGTCATTTCATAGCATTTACAAGTTGACAACTTTCATCTTCTGAGCGTAAACGCATTTACTTTCTCTACACTAGGACTAGACTTCACATTATGCTTTCAGTAGTTAGACTCCTTTTAGTTCAATAGAGGAATGATCTAGAATCCTAATGATCAAGTGACCCAGATGAGGGTGGCATGAGCATAATAATGCATCTACTATGTATATAACATTGTCACTTCTAAGTTTGTACGAGACCTTGGGTTGATAACGTAAAGTTGGTAACTTTGGGAGTTGTAGCATTATTGTTGCAATACTGGATCTCACCACAAAGTAATAACATCTTTAGTTCACCAATAGTGGAATGTGAATATTTCTCAGGAAAATAAAGCAAGTGGCACCAAAAGACTCCATGGATCAAAGAGTTCAAACTTCGATAAATAAACAACTGTAAATATAGAAGAACTTCAAATGGTCATTGTATCCTCCACTCCTAACTCTGAAGGTTGGCGGAAAGTGGAGAAAAAGAAAGGATGAGAGATTAAAGTAGTGTTACTTATTTTATGAGCTTTCTATCTTGGGTACCCAGTAAGGCTATTCTACTTGAATGTTTTTTTAACATACTTTTTGATATGCCATTCAATATCTACAACACGTAATTTTCATTATATTAATGGGAATTACAAATTTTCCTTTGGGATATATATATATATATATATATATATATATATATATATATATATATTATATATCATATTCCACTTTTAACGCTTTACCAAGGTTATTATTTTTTTTTTCTCTTTTAAAAACCATATATGGCTATGACAATGAATCTTAGACATAGAGACACTAAAGTATATATAAAATCCAATTAATATACACAATAAAATGTATGACATAAATTCATAAACATTTTAGAGTATATATAAAATCCAACAAATACTTGTGACTAGCACAACAAAATTAATAAAATGTGGTTGATATGTGTTGATAGGTGTACTCTCTAGTTTCATTGTTCAAAAATATGAAGTGGATTTAAAAAAACTATTTGAGTCATTCTCGTATTCTCATCATTCTTGGAACTTGAACAACCAAAATCATTAATTATTTTAAAATACTTTAAATAGTGTTTGTTATCACAACAATTCTTTTAAATTTTATTAACATTTATCATTATAAAAATTCTTTTAACTTTGCTTAAAATAATTAGAAACCATTAAAAAATTGAAACAAAAATTATTAGTAGGAGAATCAACATTACATGGACGATAATTCAATGTTAAAACGCATAACTTCAGCTTTTTGTAATTTACCCTATATATATCCCAAGAAAAAACAAAAGATGTTTATTTTCTCAAATTATGATGCAATTAACATAGATCCATCTTAAATATCTTAAATATGGATGAATAGAGAGCGATCCAATTTCTTCAAGTATAAGCATTTTGTAAGTTACCCTATATAGATCCCAAAAAAAACAAAAAATGTTTATTCTCAAATTGTAATGCAACTAACATAGATCTATCTTAAATACAGATAAATAAAAAAGATCCAATATCATATGAAACAAAAAATACATTTTTTAAACACTAATATTTCACTTAAAAAAAATCTAAAATTCCATAAAAAAAAACCATTTCCCGGTTCTAAAATCTAAAATTCCATTAAAAAAGCCATTTCCCCGTTCTAATATATGGTCTGACATACAGACAACAAATTTCATTATATTATTGTATCTCAGCGTAAATCGAGCTCTAAAAAGTCTAGAGCAAAATCATAGCTCCAACCTAGCTTCATCAATTTCTTTTTATTAACCTTCCAAGTTTGTCCAACTTTATTCTATAAAATAAAATAAAAACTACAATTTGTACTTTGACCGCGATAATTGAAATATTATCCGTAATGTGCAATGGACAAATATCTCAAATCTGCCATGGACATAAGATCAAGAATTTGAAGAGGTTAATTTGACATTGTAAACAATTTTATTAAAAATTCCCTGAGAAGCCTTCCTGTTTCTGCGGTGGTTGGAGGCTAAAAGCAAGCCAGAATAATTTTATCAAAAATTCCTTTATGATACGTGGGAAGCCTTTTTGTGTCTGCAGTTGTTGAGGCTAAAAGGAAGTAAGAAATGTTAAAACAAATTAAAAAAAATGTGAGATAATTTATTTTTTAAAGTTTTTTTTTATAATATTATATAATATATATGCTTGACAATTTTGGTGTAATAATTTTAGGTTAAAAGTTTATGTAGTAAAGTTAATAAAGCAAAATAAGACCAAAGTTATGGGACATGTATTCGAAGTTGAATGTTGGACGAAATCATTTTGGTGGGTGTTCATTTGGTTTATTATGGTTAAGGAAATTGGCAAAGGCTTTGAAAAAGAAAAGAGACATTATTTGGTATTTAATTTATGAAAATGAATAAAAATAGGAGAAAATGAATGTGAAAGGTCACAAGATTGCATGTGAAGGAAATTGAAGGAAAATGATCGGAAATTGGAGAAAATAAAGGTCTCAATGATAAAAATGCTATAAGGATCAATTCAAAACCTTTAGTCAGTTTTAGCTTGGAGCTCTCCCTCTATTCTTTCTCTCATACTCTTGCACTTAGAGAATTCTTGGGGCACTTTAGCATTGGAGAAAGGAAAACAAAGGAAAGCAATGGAAGAACAAGGAAGTAAAGAAAAGCAAGGATTAAGCAATGAAGAGTGGAATTACTTTGTAGATATCAGGTTGCATGTATGATTTCCTTTCTAGTTTTCGCATGCATGATACATACATAAAATATTTATAGGAAAACACTCAAAATCATGAGAATGATGAAGATTTACTAATTCAAGGATATATAAGATGTGCTAGCCCAATGTAAAAAACTAGAAATTTAATGCTTTTAAAATTTGCATCAGAAGCCTACTTAGAATCGCATCCTGGGGATAATAATTGAATACAGTACTAAAATATAAGGGAAGGTAAGTAATACAAGAGAAATTTTTTCAATGTAAAAAGTTTGATTTTTGCATTTAGAATTATTTTGCATTTGTCAAATTTTTTATTTTTTATTTTTGCACTTAGTTAGGGTTATTCCACATTTATCAAGTTGTTTCCTCTTTTACCTGACATACATTTTAGGGTTGAATCATGAGATCTAAACTCGAGAAGGTGTGTCATGCTATGTCTATAGTTTACTACTTTCTCATTTATTATGGTTTTGACTGGTACTTGACATGCATTTTCATATTCTCTATGGATTCTTTAAGGAGTGTCATGTCATGTCTAATGTCTAAAATGTGTATACTTTTTTTCTTCTTTTCAAACTAGACTAGGAGTGAGTGCATAAAGATGTGTTACACTTTTGGGTCAACTGAAGTGATGAAATTTCAAGTTTTTCATCTTTTATCAAATTAAAACTCTATAAATTCAAGAATGAAAATCATTTTTTATGATTTTGAGACATTTTCCTAAAAAATTAATTTGTTCTACATTAATTTCCTAAAAACTATCTTTAATTTCCTCACACCTATAATTTTGTTAAAAATAAATTTTCTATTTAATTCTTTTTATCATTTTTCTTTATTACACTTCATAATAATAAAATAATTATAAACTATAATATTTCATAAACATTTAACAACTAATAATACACATTAAAATCATCTTAAACACTATCCTAACTTTAATGGTTCTCACAATTTTCTAGTATTTATTTGATTGCTAAAGATAAAACATCTATATTTGTCTGCAAATTTCATTGATACATCTATATTTGTCTGCAAATTTTATTTTCAATGAGTTAAAAACAACCTATATAAAGCAGCGAGCATAAATTTATGGTGTTAAAAACGTTAACTATGTTTTTCCACAACCTAATTTTGTGTAAGGCAACATTATAGTCAAAGCTAACTTCATATTAGGATAAAGGTTATAGCATTTTTTAAAATTTTGACATTGTATTTCGTAAAAAAAATCCAAAGTTCAAGCGGATTTAGTGATATACATGTGATAAATTTAAGTGTGTTTTCTTTTTTCAAAAATCATTATTTAAAATTTAAAAGATTGTATAGTATATATATAACCTAAGTACCCAAGGGATTGTATAGTATATATATAACCTAAGTACCCAAGGGATTTGAACCGGTGACCTATCACAAGAAATGCCTTAACATCACACCCATTCACCATCAATCCAAAGCCCCGTGGGCCTACTCACATTATCTTTATTTATATTATCAATTTATTTTATAAAATATATAATACTAAATATATTATAAAATTTATGATGATTTGATGCATAAAATCTTAGATAAATAATAATTAGATCAATTAAGACACTTTTTAATATAAAATCACTCCTTCAATTTCCCACCCCAATAAATACTACTTAAATACAATATTTATCTTTATTCTTCTATTAAATTTTATGTTTTATCTTTAATTATCTGAAAATATTAATTTCCTTAACACAATACCTCTCCTTCCATTACTTTTCTCCTCCTATTAGGTTTTTTGTTTTATCTTTAAATATCTGAAGATATTAGTTGCAATAGCTCTCCTTCCATTACTTTTGAGTTTAAGGTTTTGTGTTTTATCTTTAAATATCTAAAGATATTAGTTGCCTCAACACAATAGCTCTCCTTCCATTACTTTTGTGTTTCATCTTTTAATTTTGTAGGTTAAATTTACAGGGGTGAGCTGAGCTGAGCAGGCATTCCAGATATAATAACTATCATCTTCATTTTATCAATTATCCACTGAGTTTGAGCATCTTATCCCACTTTTTAATAGATAAAAACTATAAAATGTCAAAGTATTGAATTATATAAAATACAATTTACAATTTTTTCGGTGTAACATTTTAAATTTTGAAGCATAAAGGCGACGTCATCATTATCAATGAATTTTACAATGCAGAGGGGATGCAGTCAGCAATCCATTAAGGACATAAAGTAGTCTCAACTTTCAAACATGTATAAAGTTGGTGTTATGATGCTACTGGTATTCATGGAATTCCCTGGAACTACTGCAACTTCTAATCACATGTATAATCCCTTGGATGATAGTTATATTTGGCTTGAATTTGTTTTGAATGGACACACGCTGGAGGAAGCTGATCAATTCCCATCATCCATGGGCAAGGGTCAGGGGAAAACACCAGGGACTTGGAGGCTTTATTCTCACTCTGAGAGGCAATTAAACCTGATACCACTGGAACGCTGTCGATTTGGGCCGCTGAGAACTCAAAGAACGTATGCTCGTGGAATGGTATTTCGTGCAGACAACACACGAAAAGAGTGGTAGCCATAATCTTCCTCAATTATAGGGTTGGAAGGTACCCTTTCCCCGTCTCTTGGCAACCTCTCATTACTGCTCATTTTGAATCTTTTTCATATAATATTTGATAGAAAGAATTTCATCAGAATTTGGACAGCTGAAGGCACTGCTGGAATATTAATTGACATCCCATTTATTTTGCAATGGGTTTTAATCCAAAAGCTTTGTCTAATTGCACACAGCTCAAATGGATTCAATTTCCATATAACTTTTGAGAGATGGACCATCCAACAGGATTTGGTTGTGGAGAAGAACAACTGTACTGCACGCCTCTGGCTGGTCTCATCTTTATGCAATTTTTCCTTTGAAATGAAATCACAATCACAGATTTGAACCTCTGTACCTGTTCGGATTTGTCAACAATGGCTGCTACATAAAATGCTTAGATACTTGGCTAACTAGTCGAAAGTAATTGTTGAGAAAGAGGAACAAGTATTTGCCCTTTCAGAGAAATAGTAGGCTCTTAAGGCTTCTTATGCTATTGTTAAGCAAGTATACTCTGTTCATTTCACCAGATATTCCAAACCTTTATGATTGCAAATTTTCAAAACTTGTCATGGTGGTGAATTTACCATTGGATAAAACCAACACCATAACAAACCAGCTTGAAAGATCCGTTTAGATAAACAGCTGCACAATTATTATAATAACTAAATAAGATCTGTGATCAATTCACAAATACAAAAACCATATGAACAATTAAGGGAAACAAAACCCACTGCTCAACATAAAATTCTAAGGTCACTGAAAAAGTGATAGGTACCTGCAAAATCACAGTCACTGCATTTGCATTTTCCATTAAATCTAGCAGCTTGATAGAGTTAGCCCAGGGTTCTGGCCCTAGTGATCAAGAAGTGATTACACCGACGAAGATTGTTATAGAAGCTGCAAATGTTGTGTCCATATTCCCATTGAGCAGCACATTGGATACAGTTGGCCGAGGAACAATGAACATAGAAAACTGACATAGATGCTAGAAAGCCTCTTTCCAGTTGCCATTGAGTATTAACTGAAACTTCGATGCAAATAGCCAAATATTGCAAAATATAGACAAAGAAGGGATTAGAATGAGAACAGAGAACTGCCATCGGCTGAAAATCTTGGTTCAACTCTCAAATTGGTAGTTGCATTAGCTATTCTGCCACAATTTATTTGCATATAGATTTAAGGTCAACTCATGATGGCATCTTATATCTTGCTATTGAGGCTACTTCTTCCCAGGCTTAAGAAGGCCAACTGACTCAAATTTGCAATAGTTTCACCCCTGCAGTCCTTAAAACCATGTGCCCATATAACAGCAGATCTGTTATTTATATAGCAGTATCAATGCAATGGTGGCATCCATTGAATGAATCCACAACCACTATCCAAAAACTACAGATCTGGGGTTAAAGATGAGTTCGATCTAACTGGATTCAACTCAAACAGATACAGGGAATCAAGATGGGTTCAGAAACTCAAACAAGTTGAAATACTTCCACTAATACCATTAATAGTATGGACCCTCTCAAACTTTTATACACAAAAGTTTCATCCATTGAAGGTGAGCACAATTAGACATTGCTCTTGAAATAAAATCCCACAGCGAACTAAAACTGAGTTCCTGTATTCCCTAGGAGAGCTTTATGCTACACAAACTCTGATGGAATTCTTTCATTGTCAAATATTTTTTTATGAGAAAGATTAAGAGTGAGCAGTAGCTAGAGGCTATCAAGAAATGGGGAAAGGGTACCTTCCAATCCTAATTGCGAAAAGATTATGGGGACCACTTCTCCAATGTGGTTTGTGCACCAAATACCATTCAACGGACATGCGTTCTGTGAGTTCTCAGCAGTAAATTTGGACATCAAACCAGTTGAATCAAATTTAACTGTCTTTCTGAAGGACAAAAGAGCCTCCGCGTCTTTGAATTTCTCAAACCACTCGCGTCCATGGATGATGTGAATTAACGAACTTCCTCCAGCGTGCGTTCATTCAAACAAATTCACCACAAGAAAACTGCCACCCAAGAGCTCATACAGATCATCATATAAACGACTAATAGTTGCAGCAGTTACAATGGTTGCAGCCATGGCGGAGGCCATGACCACAAACCACAGAAGCAACGTTAGAAAACCTCCAACTACATTGAGTCGTGAATTCCATATGTTTGTGTGTCTATAAATAGATACAAATCTCATAAGGACTCTGTCGTGGCGCGTGGGTGGTCCACATGAGTTGTATCTCATGGAATTAGCTAATGTGGGATTAGGTGTAGAATGCTAAATTAACTTTTTGACACACCTCAAATTGCCGAAGAAAACCCACTGCTTTACTGTAGCTGAAGAGCCGATAGCTTTATTTTGTTAAATATGTTTGGAAGTGGCTCTGTAGGTGGACGAATTGCTTGATTATTAAAAGTGATTGGGATTTGTTTAAATTTTTTTTTAAATCTTGTATTAATTATATATTTTTAAGGTGGAAATCGATTCAATATTATTAAAAGCTTCTGAACACTCAAAACGTTAAAGTTTGAATCTCTGCGAAATTTTATCTGGTTAAAATTTCCATGATTTTCAAAGGAAAAACAGTCTGAGAATTTCCATAATTTGCGAGGGAAAAAGACCAGTGTGGTGAGTTCTACTTAGATCCAATTCCACGCGTGCTGAAAGGTCGGTATCAGGATCGGAATTTGAATAGCAGGTATGATGGCACACCTATTTTTGATCTTTTCCTTTATGTTGATGGGATAGGAAAAAAAAAAGTGATATGGACACCAATATCCCCTTTCAAAGGCGGTGTGTCTTAAATTGCCACTAATACAAATATTGTCCCTGAGTTCAATCCAGGGTTGAAAATCGATGGTTAAATTATTTATGATGGGCTGATTTGTTTATTAAATATAATATAAAGTTAAAGTTCGAAGAAATTATAATAAATTTTAGTTGAGAATTTGAAAAGTTATTAATAAATTAATAATGTTATTTTAAAATTTTTGTACTTGAATAATGGTTATTTTTATTAGATTTAAAAAAAATGATAAAATATTATATATATTATATATATATATATATATATTTCAGATGAAAAAGCATAATTGTATTTATATAAGAAGTATAAATAGAGCATTATGTACAATGACATGAGAGGATATATGTCTCATATAGATCATACTAAGTAAAGAGATGGCAAGATCTTGCCACATAAACCAAGCAAAAGCCATACGGACGGTCATCAACAAAGCCCTCCAAAGAAAAAAATATGCCGACAACCATGAGAGATATAAGTCTATATTAATCTAACAGAGCCAAAAGATGGCGAGAACTAGCCACAAAACCAAAACCAAGAGGCCAAAAACAATCGGCCGCCATCAAAGCCATCCATAGAGCAGAAACTTGGAGAACCTGCGGCCACTGGAAAAAGAAAACAACATCATACTGAGAAACGACATTATATAGAAATCTAAGATCATCGACATCTGAAGAGACAACTGAACTGAAGGGTAACAAAACCAAAAGGAAAATGGGAAGACCAGAACCGATGCAAGGAAAGGTTATCAATCGGGAGGGAGAAAGTCTTGTATGGAGAAAAATTTCCCTTCATGAGCAACCTGCAAACACCATAAACCTGGAACCGCTTGAAGGTCCTTTTTTGATAAAACATTTGCCTGTTGATTTAGAGCCCTGTTGATGTGATGAATCGAGGCTCCCTCTGATCTATTCCATAAGAATTTGATCCTGTCTAACTACCCAACAAGCTGAGGATTAAGAATGTTATTCTTACCAAGCACATGATCCACCATAATCTTCGAGTCTCCAAAGATGGAGACATCCTGTAGATTAAGAAAAAGACAGAAATTTAGAAGGCCAGCAAGGGCCATCGCCTCAGCTTTGCTGTTGGATCCTCTCCCCCCATTCCAGTGAATGAGAAATTGGCTATTTTCATTTGCCTAGATGATAACCCCATAGCCACAATGACCTTTCTGTTCAACTCCATCGAAAAAAGCTCGTGGCATAGATAACAACTTCATAGGGATCTCATTACCATTCTGATTCAGCTGCTTGGAAGAGGTCTGCGGGATTGTTTCATAGATGGAAGTAATGATGGAGAAGATTTCCAGAAAAGTGGATGTACTGTTATTGAAAATAAAACTATTGCGCCACTTCCAGATACTCCAAAAAGTAATAATGAAAACAGATCTCCATGACTTTTTTTGATTACTGCACCATAAAAACGCTTCTGAAATAGAGGCATGAGAGATATGCTGGATTCCATAGCAGTCCTCCAAATATTTCCAAAGTTGCTGGGATTTCTTGCAGTTTAGAAAAAGATGAAAGTTGTTTTCCTCTGCAGACCTACAAATAGGGCAAACACCGGGTCGCTGCCATCCTCGTTTCCTTAAGTTTTCCCAGGAAAGATTTCTATTGTGGAAAGACAACCATGCGAAAAGAACCATTTTTGTAGGGCAGCTAGATTTCCAAAAGATGTGCGGGAATGAAGGCCTGAGTTGAGACTGCTTTAGGCCGATCAAGTCTTGATAAACATCTTTTACGTGAATGGATGACATCCCTTTTGCGTTTCTCCACATGAGGCAGTCTTGCTCCGCTGAACGGAAGATTCCACAATTTCTGAGACGAGTCCTGATATGATTCCACTGGATAGCAATATCAACCAGCAGCCTTAGACTTTCAGCTTCTTTCCATAGAGGGATCGAACCCTGCCAACCGGTGATTAGGTTGTCCCAATAAAACAAACCTTTCCTGTGAAGAAAAAAAAAATAATGAATCTAGTACATCGATCACCTCAGCACCACTCATAAATTGATCTCTCCCAATGAGAATCCTTTTTCCGGATTGGAATTGCCAGGTTAAATTTTTCAGGAAAAATATTCCAATCTTTCGGAGACTTAACCAAATTGGAGACCCTATTGAAGAACCGATCCTTTCTTTTCTTAGCCAGAATGACAGATCCTTCATGCCCATATATTTCTTCCGAACTATGTTGCTCCAAGGGCCATTTTCAAAGATGCCTCTCCATAAGTTTTGACAAAGCAGAGCCCTTCCAAAATTTCTCAAGTCTAAAAGCCCCCAACCTCCCCTGCTCTTCGGTAAAGAAATATTGGATAATTTTGAGAGATGATATTTCTTTTTTCCGGCTTGACCGCCCCAAATAAAATTTGCCGTAAGCTTATTCATTGACAGAATTATGCTCGCAAGGAGAAAAAATAAATGAGCCCAATATACTGCAAGTTGGTTTAACACCGATTGAGCGAGGATCACTCTTCTTGCAAGTGAAATACATCTATATTGCCAAGTCGATATCCTCTTGTAGTATCTATCTATGATCCACAGCCAGTCCGCCTTTTTGTATCCAGAAGCTTTTAACTGAAAGCCAAAATATTTTATTCCGAGACTGATAGATTGAGCCTTAATTCCAAAGAGAGCCGATAACCATACAACCTCAACCTGGAATAAATCATTGTGGAAGATGACTGACTTTTCATTATTTATTTGAAGACCTGTTGCCCTTTGAAATTTTTTTAGAATTTCATAGAAACATAACCATGTGAGTCTGCACAGGATTCCGAACATTATAATATCATCAACAAATAGATTATGAGAGATCGAAATGCTCCTGCAAATTTCTAGCGGATGACACCTGTATTCCACGGCCTTGTTGATATGGAGGTTGAGAGTATTCATCGCCAGTATGAATAATAGCGGGGATAAGGGGCATCCTTGAAAGAGACCTCTGGAGGCAGGGAAGAAAGAAGAAGGGATGCCATTTATGATCACCGCATAATTCACCTTCTCGACGCATGCCATTATCCAGTTTGTCATGCTAGCTCAAACCATGGTTAAACTAGATGGGTCACTCGTTTGACATAATAGGAAAGTATTGGAAAACAACAAAGTGGGAAGACATGGTGGAGCCCCACACCTTAGTTGAATTGGTAGTGCCACGAGGACCTATCCAGTGAAACACATAATCTATGCTGGAATGAAATTGTGACATAGACCCCATTCTTGTTATCATAACAGTTCCATGTGAGTCAACACATGAATGTCACATGGCATTACCCAGTGAAGTGGACCCATTCTATGTTGATGTGGTAGCGCCAAATGGGATAGCTTTGTGCCACATGGTAACTAAATATTGATTTAGCCCTATATGATCGGTCAAAATCCATAAATGCATAACTTTCAATATGGGAGTTAGATAGAACTCAAATTTATATTGTTGTAAATATTTTGATGTGTTGAACGTGATGGTCATGTTTGTTTCTAGTTTTTGAAAAAATTGGAAAAAGAGGATTTTTGTAAGTTTGTCTCCATAACAGACATTAAAGGTCAAGTAAAATGAACTGGTAACACCTCTTGTAGCTTGATATAGTATAGGGGGTGGAAGGGAGTGTTATAGAGTGGTATTAGAGCATAGGTTCACCACTAAGCACAAAGAGGCTCACACGAAAATTTAACATGATAGTTTAATCAATGCATATGTTAATTTTCTTTAGATTTACAACTAATATGGTCATTACCCTTAATATAATTCTTAAATGACTTCTTATTTATGTACTGACATGGGTATATTTTGAATAACTTCAAATTAACATACTTCATATCAGCATGCGTACTGCTAACATGACAAGGTAACAAGTGTATATGCTTATCCTTAATATAACTAACAATTGCGTGTCTGTGATAACACATAAGAGAATATAAATTGTAAAATGAAATAGAGGAATGGGTAGTAGTATGGTGTAGCACGGTACATACCAAAAAAATCATGGACAAGAAGAGGAAATTTCCCTAATTGGAGTAAAAAGCCTCAAGAGTTCGAGGGATGGTTTAATGGGTTGAATAGTAGAGAATGAAAGTCTCACTAGAAAATAAGAAGAATAGGAAAAACTAAAACAATTTTTCTACAAAACATGTCCTACATGCAAGGGTTGTTGCAACATGGACCAACCTATGGATATATGAAAGTGTGTCACACTAAAAAGAGCAAAGAGAAACATAATAAGGTTGGGAAGAAGAGAAGTTCATTGACATGTTGGGGTTGTGGAGAAGTGTTAGGGTCCAACCCAAACCCCTTTATTTATGTAATAAACCCAGTGGGTCTCAGTCATAGTCATAGTTGGTTAAAGAGTAAATAAAGACCATATTAATAATTGTAAGTGGTTGACACACATTTAAGAAAGGGACCACAATTAGTTGCAAGCATGCCATAATTAATAAATAAAGTGGTTAACCCATGTTATGAAAAGGACCACTAGTCATTAGGTTGTTGGAGGTCATTTAGCTATAAATAGTTGTAGTTAGAAGGGAAAGATCATCGAGTCTTATTTGTAATCAATCTATGCTCTGCTGGAGGTTGCCCCCTCTAAGAGGCAAGTAAACATTGCATCTATCTTTGAATAATAAAATACTTGCTACTTTTTCTCATTTTAATCTATGTTATGGGTTATATTTCTTTGCATATATGGTATTATGGAATTTCTCGTAGGTCAAGAGCATAACAAGTGGCATCAGAGCACTTTTGAGGGCTGATTGTACCTCCAATTTTCATAGAATTGTTTTTAGGCTAGAGATGAGTTTTGGTATCTTTAAACCACAAGATTTGTTGTTGAGTGCATAAACTTGCATATTTAGGGAGGCATGCACATAGGAAATACAAGAGGTGGTCATGCTTGTTGGACTCCCTTGTAACCCCAGTGGGTACCCCTTCGAGTAGTAGTGCATTAGACAGAATCGTGCATGGAATTCACTTCCACATACCCTTTGGGTATGTCGGAAGCACCATAGGTAAGTCATCGGTCGTCTCGCTGCTACAGTACACTGAGAAAAACACTCCTGGATATTACTCGCTCGTACAATAGGGTAGTCAGGTAGTACGACTAAGGGTATAGTTGATCCTCCTTAATTAGTGACTTGAAAGATTGGGTCGAGGACTATTGTTGGACCCTTATGTATATTGTGATATATAGCACCTCACACTCCTTTATCACCATAGTTACCTCTACTATCTGAAAATCACCCATTATCTTATCTTCTATATCAGATCCAGTAGTTGGGGTTCTACCGCCGCAGTACAATTCAAATATAGTAGTTGGGGTTCTACCACCGCAGTACAATTCAAATATAGTAGTTGGGGTTCTACCACCACTCCACCAATCATATCCAACAGTTGGGGTTTTTCCACCACAGTGAAACTCACATTCAGCAGTTGGTGTTTCACAGGAAAATCCGACTCTCTGAGCAATGAGGCTTGTTGTTGCTATAGTCTGGGCTAGATTTTTGCAGTACATTGGGCAAGATCAAGTTTTATGGAATTAGACCATTGAACTATTGATATGTGAGGAGTAAAACTCCTTCTCAGAGTCTTAGTCCTTCCCAGGATGCTTACAAGAGACTTAGCCCATTAGGTTCAGGATGATGAGCTCATTGCAATTGTACAATTCCCTTGTCAGCCTCAATTTTTGAGCGGTCCCAAATTTTTTTGGAGTCGCTTCAAGTGATCGAGAGCTATGTATGGTAGAAATAGTTGGGTTGTGTTATATTCTTTTGATGACTAGCTCCCCTAGTAAATCGGGGGTCTGTCGCCCCTTCATTGCACTGATTACGCAACAGGGGGGTCACAGGGGGGGGCAACCCCCCTTGTCTAGGGGGTTTGACGGGGTTGGGTAGCCCCCCCTCTACGGGATCTAGGGCAATGCCCCTAGGAATTTTTTTTTTTGGACCCTACATTAGGTGGGAGGACCTACCTATGGTTTTGTGCATGGTTTTTCGCACATGGTTTTGGGTGCGATGGTTTTTGATCCATGGTATTGGAGGCTTCGACATGTATATATATGTATTTTAACATTAAAAGAAACATAATGAAAAATCAAGCTGGTAGTCCCGGTTTTGGAATCCAGGGGAAAATCTCTGTGTATATGTGCTTTATGTGTTATGCTCTCACCTTTGTTTATTTTCTGTTTTAGAATTCATATGCAGGTAATTTCTTTACGGGGTTAAAATCTACATTTGGTACCAGAGCTGTCTTGGCTTCAAGGGATGCCTTTGTTGCATAGGGGTTTCTCTTAGGCCTATGGTAGACCCTGTTCAGTGGGAAATTTGCTAGATCGATTCTGGTGGTGAAAGAAGATGGTGAGTAGTCGAAAGATAGAGATCGAGAAATTTAATAGTAAGATTTTTGAGTTGTGGAAACTCAAGATGGAGGATCTATTGGTGGATAAAGATCTGTGGACCATGGTAGATCCAGGTACTAAACCAATGGGAGTGTACAATGAAGAATGGAAGAAGTTGGATCAGAAGGAAAAGAGCAAAATACGATTTTGTGTCTCAGATTCAGTATTGCTTAATGTATCAGGGGAAGCTACGACAAAGGCTTTGTGGGACAAGTTAGGGACTTTGTACCAATCTAAGTCTCTGGTGAATAACTTTTTCCTATGGAAAAAGATGTATAAATCGAGGATGAAAGATAAAGATTCAGTGACAGAGCATCTAAACACATTTAATACTGGGGTAAGTCAGTTATTATCTATTGATATTAAAATTTTAGATAAAGATAAGTGCATTAGTTTGCTGTGTTCTCTACCAGATTCGTGGGATAGTTTGGTTATTGCAATAGGTAGAAATGCAATTTCCTTGCAGTTTGATGAAATAGTCTCATCGTTGCTGATGGATGAGATGAGATAGAAAAATATGGAGAGCCAAAATGGTGATGCCTTGTCTGTACAAGGATAGTCCTAGAACAGAAACAAAAATAAGTGATTGAGTGGGAGATCTAAATTTCCAAGAAAACCTGTAAAGGTGGTGTGCTGGAAATGCGAAAAGGAAGGGCACTACAAAATGGTCTGTAAATCTAAAGATCCTAACAAAGGAAAGGTATCTAGTGATGCTCCTTTTGCAGAGGTGAAAACCACTTCAGATGAAGGTGGAGATGTGTACTTAGATTCTTCAAGTACACATGTAGATCATGAGGCATGGTTGATTGACTCAGGTGCATCCTTTCACTTCACCTCCCATAGGGAGTGGTTCTGCGAGTATGAGCAATACGATCATGGTGATGTATTCTTGGGGGATGACAGGAAGGCTAGAACCATTGGTCGCGAAAATGTAAAGTTGAAGTTGCAAGGAGAAAGGATTAGAACACTTCTGGTTGTTCTGCACATTCTTGCATTAGCCAAAAATCTGATTTCCGTAAGCAAGTTGGATGATGCAGGAGTAAAAACAACATTCAAGAAAGATACCTATAATATGGTTCTGGGGGAACTGGTATTGATGCAGGGAGTTTAGATTGGAACTCTGCACAAGCTGCAAGGTAGCATAGTTATTGATGGGTGCAACAATTTTGTGGTTCCTGAAAGTGGAGCAGAAAATCTAGTGGTCTTTGGAGAAAAGACCATGCTATGGCATCAAAGGCTTGGACATATTGGAGACAAGGGCCTTTGAATACTTCATGGTAAAGGTATGGTAGAAGGTATGACTAATATCTCTCTGTATTTTGATTTCTATGAAAAATGTGTATATGGGAAGTAGAATCAGGTGAGTTTCCCCTCTAGTGGTAAGAGGGCGGAACATATATTAGAACTTGTGCACAATGATGTGTTTGGACCTATGAAGGTTCCATTACTCGGTAAGTCTATGTACTATGTATCATTTATAGATGAATTCTCAAGGAATACATGGATATATTTCCTCAAGAATAAATCTAAAGTCTTTGACAGGTTTAAGGAATTTAAGGCTTTGGTGGAAAACCAAATAGAGAAGAAGATAAAGGTTCTGA
This sequence comes from Pinus taeda, assembly GCA_000404065.3. Taxonomy (NCBI): domain Eukaryota; kingdom Viridiplantae; phylum Streptophyta; class Pinopsida; order Pinales; family Pinaceae; genus Pinus; species Pinus taeda. The sequence continues at coordinate 73,321 of APFE031008562.1, forward strand.
GGAAAGATAACGGTGGAGAGTTTTACAAGAAGGAATTTGAAGAATTCTGTAAGACGTGTGGTATAGCACGACAAAAGACTACTCCATACAGACTTTAATGGATAGGGCAAGAAGCATGCTCAGTGGTGCCTGGTTAGGACAAGAATTCTGGGGAGAGGCGGTGGAGACTGCATGTTACCTGGTCAACATATCACCTTCATCAACATTGGAGGATAAGACTCCACAAGAGGTATGGACTGGTAAGAAACCCTCTCTTTCACATCTGAGGGTATTTAGATGTGATGCATATGTACATGTTCCAAAGGAGAAAAGAAAAAAGTTAGATAGTAAATTTGAAAAGTGCATCTTTATTTGGTATAGGGATGGTTTAAATGGTTATAAGCTTTGGAACCCAGTAACAAGGAAGGTTGTGTATAGCCAAGATGTGGTGTTCAGAGAGGTGAAAGATGTTATTAAGCATGAAGTGATATCAAAGAAACTTGAGAAGATAGAGTTTGAGCTAAAAGAGGAAGAATAAGACTCTACAACAGAAGAGGAATTAGAAGATGAAGAGCCACAAACTCTAGTTGTGAGAAGATTATTTTGAGAAAGAAGGCAGCCAGAAAGGTATAGTCCATCTGCTTTCTATTCAAAATTTTCTTTATCTATTACTGATGATGATCCCAAAACTGTGAAGGAAGCAATAGATTCAGAGGATGGAAAACTCTGGAAAGAGTCCATGGTTTATGAAATGGCATCTTTGCACAAAAATGAGGCATGGGATCTAGTGGAGTTTCCAGTTGGAAGGAAACCCATTGGCAGCAAATGGGTGTTCAAGAAGAAGACGAATGCAAAAGGAAAGGTGGAGAAATACAAAGCTTAGTTGGTAGCAAAAGGTTATTCCCAGTTGCCGAGAATTGATTTTGGTGATATTTTTTCTCATGTTTCCAAGGTAGCTTCTATTAGATTACCTTTATCTGTTGCTACTGCTTTTGATTTTGAAGTAGAAAAGATGCATGTGAAGACAACATTTCTTCATGGGGATCTGGAAGAGGGATCTACATGAAGCAACCTGAAGGATTTGCAGTGAACGATAAGAAAGAATTGGTATACAAGTTAAATAAGTCTTTGTATGAGTTGAAACAGTCACCAAGGATGTGGTATCAGAAATTTGATACATTTATACGAGGACTTGGCTTCACCAGAAGCAAAGCAGATCATTGTGTGTATTTTAAATTAATTGGTGACCATGTTATTTATTTGGTCTTGTATGTGGATGTAATGTTGTTGGTTGGAAATGACAAAGAAATTATCTAGTATATGAAGACCTAATTGTCTTCCAAATTCGACATGAAAGATCTTGGTGCTGTAAACTATATTTTGGTCATGGAAACTAAAAGAGATTGGGCAAAGAGGAAGCTCTGGTTAAACTAGAAGAAATATGTTAAGACAATACTACAAAGGTTTAATATGCAGGATAGTAAGCCGGTGAAGGTTCCTATTCCTGTAGGTGGAAAGTTATCTGCTGAACAGTGTCCGAAGACACAAGAAGAGGAAGAGGACATGTCCCATGTTCCGTAGGCAAGTGCAGTCGGTGGCCTGATGTATACGATGTTTGTACTAGACCAGACATTGCACATGCAGTGGGAGTATTGAGTGGGTTTGTGTCAAAACCAAGGAAGGAGCATTGGACAACAGTGAAGCGAGTTTTCATGTATTTGCGTGGCACTAGTGATTATGGTTTGTGCTACCAAGGAAGACCAGGATTGGACAATGTTTTGGATATTCATGGCTTTGTTGATGTAGATTGGGCTAGAGATCTGGATTAGATAAGATCTACAAGTGGGTATGTGTTTAACCTATTTGGAGGTGCAGTCAGTTAGATGAGTAAGAAACAATATGTAGTAGCACTGTCAACTATAGAGGCAGAATACATGGCAGCCACTCATGCAAGCAAGGAAGTAGTTTGGTTGTAGAGATTGTGTTCAAGTATGGGGTTAGTACAGGGAGCTATAAGAATAGACTGTGACAACCAAAGTGCACTTTTCTTGGCAAAGAAGCCTACTTATCATTCAAAGACAAAGCACATTGATGTTTAGTATCACTTTGTGAAGGATATGATAGAAGACAGAAAGGTGTTACTGGTAATGGTGGACACTTTGAATAATACTGCAAATGCATTGACAAAATCTATGAGCTCTGAGAAGTTCTCTTTGTGTGGAGAAATAATGGGCATTGCAGGGTTAGATAAATGACTAAGCCCTTCTGTGGCCTCCTGTGTAAAGAAAACAACAAGTGGGAGAGTGTTGGGTTCTTTGATATTCCTTCCATGACCATCTCCCCTAGTTAACGCGGGGGTTAGAGGGGAGGTGGAGCCCCCCCTTCATTGAACAATGGGGGGGTCACAGAGGGTTTGAGGGGGGCAGGTATCCCCCCTCTATAGGGTTCGAGGAAACGCCCTGGGGAAATTTTTTTTGGACCCTATATTAGGTGGGTAGACCTACTATGGTTTTGTGCATGGTTTTTCGCACATGGTTTTAGGTGCGATGGTTTTCGGTTCATTGTATTGGATGCTTTGTCATGTATATATATGTATTGTAACATTGAAAGGAACATAATGAAAAATCAAGCTGGTAGCCCCGATTTTTGGATCCAGGGGAAAATATTTGTGTATATTTGTTTTATGTGTTATGCTCTCACCTTTGTTTATTTTTTTTATAGAATTTGTATGCAGGTAATTTTAGGGTTAAAACCTACAGAAACTATAACTCAAGTCATGGCCAATGAGAAGATCGAGCGCCTTGAAACAAGGTTGGATGAGTTCAAGGACCAACTAGACAACATTGAAAAATCACTTGCACTATTCACCAATAGGATGTCAGGGTCTCATCAGGAAGAACATAGTATTGCTAAACACCTTGAAGGAGAATCTTGCCATCATATTCACTTCCATGGAAATCACCAACATTCCCACCTTCGACCACCCAAGCTGGACATGTATAAATTTGATGTCTCTAATTCGGTAGTATAGGCAGCACAAATGGAACAATATTTAACTTGGACCAAGAGAGATGGCAATGGTGGTAGTGGCATATGAAATGTTATCCTGGGAACATAACTTGGCACATGTTCTCAAAAGCCCTTTGTGATCGCTTTGAAAGAGAATCTAATTTTTTAGGTCGTCTCAATAAGCTTCAATACACAGGCATAGTAAAAGACTACATTGTATCCTTTGAGACATTGGCCATCAGAAAAAAAGGTGTAGGGGATGCATTCTACTCATAATGTTTCATCAATGGTCTCAAACAAGCCATCCAAGCACATGTTTGGATGCACCACCCACCTAAATGGATGGACACTTCAAAAAAGGTTGTCAAGGTGGAACTTGCCTTAGCTACCCAGTCTACTCATCCAAATTTTGTAGCCAAGGGGCATCCCACCCAGGCTCAAGGCCCTACCCAAACACTTAAGGTTCAAAAGGTGTCTCTAGAATAAATGGTTGAATGAAGAAAACAAGGATTATGCTACTACTATAATGACAAATACTCCTCGGGGCATAAATGCAAGGAACCAAAATTCTTTCAAATCGATTTTACTGATAACAACTCATCTGAGGAAGCCCCACCCCTTGGGGGGCCAGAGGCCGAAGTTGAGGAAACCCAACATGAAAATAATCTCACAGCTATGCCAGATGAACCAGTTATCTCGCTACATGCTTTGGCGGGCATTTCTGCACCCCAAACTCTCAAAATCAGAGCCTTTCTTAAACATCACCCCTTAGTGGTATTGATTGATAGTGATAGCACTCATATACTTATCCATAAGCGAGTCATCTGTTATAAAGCAAAATGGACCCCTCATCAGCTCAGAGGGGAAAGACATGATAGTTGAAGCAAAGATTAAGATCACAAGCCTTGTTTTGACACTATCATTGGCTAAACACTGACAACATGCTTTATAAAGCTTCTCTGTAAGCCTAAAGGAGCATTAGTGACCCTACTAAATCTAGTTGTTAGTTCGAGAACAACGTAATGAGCATAGAGAGGTCAAAGGATAAAATTGACTCATAAATATCTCTATATTCCCTCCTAAATCTACTCAGAAAAACAAGGAAACTTCTCAAGTTTGACCTATTTGTGGGATTTCTAAATCCTAATGAAGGAGGCAAATGGGAAAGAGCTGAAAAGCATGGCAACATCATTTCTTTTACCTTAAGAGACTCATGGGGGAACTTGGCAACCCTAACTCAATTTCTACATAAGCAAAGCTAGGGCTATGGTGATAGAGGTTAGATCATCTGAAAGGATAGCTTACTTGATTGTTGAGCATAGTCTCAAATCTAAGCATAAGAAGTTGGTAAGAAGGGAGAGAGAGAGAGAAGCTGGAAGGGTAAGTGAAGGCTGATGCAACAGATGGTTGTAATCACTCCTCCAACATTAATATAGAACTGCAGTTGTATTTTCTGCTCCATGGTGTTGGCACTATCGTTCATTTACTTATTTGTCCAATACCTTTTAGCATGAGTAGCTTAGTTATGTGTAACTAGATGTCTTTTATGTTATGCTCTTAACCTTCAAGACGATACCAAAATACCAAATATGTGAAGAAATATAGTCATAACATAGAACAATAAGAAATAACAGCAAGTATTTTATTATTCAGAAAGCAATGTTCACTTGCCTCTTCGAGGGGGCAACCTCCAATAGAGCTGAGCTCAATTACAAAATAAGACACGATGCTCCTTGAGGGGAGTCTCTATCCTTTATATAGGATTCATACATGCAATACCATGGGGAAATACCGTAGTTCTTATTAATACCATCTATCTAATACCATGGCCCATTTGCAACTAACTGTGGTCCCTTCATTAAATGTGGGTTAACCACATACAATTATTAATATGGGCTTTATTGACTCTATAACTATGACTCAATCCTATTACATAAATAAGGGGGTTAGGGTTGGACCCTAACATGCTCTCCCCCATAAGAATAGCCTTGTCCTCAAGGATGAAGCTGTGAAAACTACTGAAGGATAGTAGTTGGTTCCCAGGTTGCATCTTCCAGAGAGGTGTCTTTCCACTTGACAAGGACTTCCTTGATCATGCAACCACACAGGTGTCGTTCTCGTGTGTCAAGAACCTATTCAGGTTGGAGCCAGATTGATCCTTATTCATCAACTTTAGGTAGATTGGTTTGAATTCTTCAATGGTTCCCAATCACTTTCATGAGGCATGAGACATGGAAGACTGGATGGATTTTTGTAGTGGGTGGAAAAGCTAGCTTGTGGGTGACTTCTCCAATGCGTTGAAGTACCTGATACGGTTCATAGAATTTTGGAGATAATTTCTGACAACCCTTGTCTTTGAGTGATGTTTGATTATATGGTTGCAACCTCAAAAATACCTGATCCCCTTCTTGAAATTGGCATTCCGAGCGATGTAGATCTACCTATTACTTCATGTGGTTCTGGGCTTGATGAAGATTCTCTCTAAGATGGTCCAACATGGTTGTGCGGTTTTGTAGGAGTTGATCCACTGGTTGTACCTATGAGCATCCCTTGATATAATAAGTAGGGGGAGGAGGGAGTTGACAATAAACTGTTTCATATGGAGTCATTTTGGTGGTGGCATGATAGTTGGTGTTATACCACCATTTGGCTAGAGGTAACCACTGTACCCAGAGATGTTGCTTTTCTGAAGTGAAACACCTAAGGTAGGTCTCTAGACATTTGTCGACTGCTTCAATTTGACCATCAATTTGTGGATGATAGGAAGTACTGAGTTGTAGTTGGGTACCTTGTAGCCTGAAGAGTTCCTACAAAAAGTTATTGGTGAAGATCAGGTCATGATCAGACACAATGGAAGTGGGCATGCCATGCAATTTGAAAATCTTATCCATGAAAGATTGAGCGACCAAAGTTGGTGTAAAAGGGTGGGATAGGGTGCAAAAATGAGCATACTTAGAAAGTCTATCTACAACCACCATGATGACTGACTTGTTTCCTGACTTTGGAAGACCTGTAATGAAATCCATAGAAACCTCCATCCAGATTGAGGCCAGGATGGGAAATGGCTGTAATGTGCCTGGGGATTTGACTATTTCTCCTTTGTGGCACTGACATATGTCACATTCAGCTACAAAAGTAAGAATTTCCTTTTTCATACCTGTCCAAAAAAATGATCTTCGAGTGCGAGCATACGTCTTCTAAAAGCCTGAATGTCCTGTAGTGGGAGATGAGTGCAACTCCGCCAAAATGTGACTTTTGAGGGTGGATATTGGTGATATTATGACTCTGTCCTTGTAGTGAAGAATCTCATCTTGCCACGAGTAGCCCGCTGTGGAATTTAGATCCGCCTACAATTGATTAATGAGTTAGGAGAGCTAGGGATGTGAAAACCATTCCCTACGAGCCTCTTCAATCCAGTCTGTAATGAGAAGGGAAATTGCGAGCATGGTACTTTCCTCCTCAAATTGACGGGATAATGTATCTGCTACAATATTTTCACGCCCTTTCTTGTAAATTATCTCATAATCATATCCCAACATTTTGGCGAGCCATTTATTATGTTGTGGTGAGGATAGGCATTGCTCCAAAAAATATTTAAGGCTTTGATGGTCTATGTGGATTTGGAAACGTCGCCCCTATAAGTATGGTCGCCAGGTATCTACTGCATGTAAGATGGCCATCATCTCCTTCTCATAGGTAGATTGTCCCAGATTCTTCCCACTTAGTTGTTGGCTCGTGAAGGCCAAGGGTTGACCACCTTAGATTAAGACCACCACAATACCCGTACCAGAAGAATCACATTCAATCACAAAAGATTTGGTGAAGTCGGGTAGTGCTAAGACTGGAGTAGAACACATGGCATGTTTGAGAGCTGTAAAGGCCTGTTGTGCTTCCTCATTCCATAGGAATGAATTTTTCTTGAGGAGTTGAGTGAGTGTTATAGAAATTTTTGGGAACTGCACCCCAATCATAAATGTCCATAAACTGAGGGCTCCTAAGTCCCTAAAAGTGTTGCTTCACTACCTAAAGGAACAAGGTTAGCTGATTACATCATCTCCCAGAAGTTCTCCATAGAAAATTGCTCAGAAATGGTCAAAACTAGACCATACTGAATTCCCAGTGTAGAGGGTGCGATGCATATCACCTTCCCAGTGTAAAGGGTGCGATGCATACTGGATGGCCCCTCTGTAGGGTGCGATGGGCAAGAATGGACAAATGGCAGGGGCAGTTTGCGAGGTGGAAGATCATAGAATATTCCAGAAACTTCCCCTCTGACACTTGCCTCTCTAATTTCGACCAGGGATGAGTAAGAGATCATCAATCTCCAAGTGGAATCAAGAACTATCAGAGAGAGGACACTAATCAAAATCCCAGAAGCTAACTCACCCCCCTACAATCATCTATATATGGATCCCTCATCACAGAGATCCAGAGACTGGAATCTTGAATCTTGTAGAGAAGTTTTATTGGTTTTCTGGTGTAACATCATAGTGTTGGGTGATCTAAGCTTTACTTGGGGTGAATAAGGGCTTTCTTGCTGGAGGATGATGCTGGGTCAGAACAATTGGTTGTAATCCTCTTGCTATTCTTGATATTAATAAAGCTATTCAAGTTTTCCTCCACATTCATGTATGTTTGATTGTATATGCATTTGTGTGGTTAATACATATCTGGTCCTGTGTTGTTTATGAATATAGATCTCTGTTCTTCAATAGTATTATGCTTCATTGATTGCACAGGTGCTCTCTGAAGCTGTGTAGACAAAGAAGGAGCGGAAAAGATCTATCGAGAAGGAGAGGAACTGAGCAAGGAACCAAGCGCAAGACAAAGGTTGGTGTCCTCTGTTCCCCTCTTGTCTATTTTTCATAAAGGAAAATGAAAGTATTTTTAAATTGTTTGTTTCTAAGGTAGCTACCAATCTTAGTGGGAATAACAGCTCTAATTGGACACTATTTCCGGTAACACTGTTGAAGATTCCACATGGGAGGATTAGAATTTTATACGGAAGCATCCATAACTAAAGCATTGAGGACAAAACTTTTTCCGGTACCATGTGTAATGACCAAAAAACAGTAACTAGAATCTGAAGTACAGAAAGCCTGAAGAATTTAAATTTGTACTTACCTCAACTGCGGCTAATTTTGCTGGTGCTGCTGATTCTGCTGGTGCTGTCGTGGCTGTTTTGATCCAGTCTTCGGGAGACTAATACCACCCAGCCAGATTGAGAAAACCTAGCTGCTCAATCTAGAAAACTTCACAACAGAAGCTCTCTGTCTGGCTTTGATACCATATGTAACAAGCCATTAATAAAATTTTAAACTTTAAAACTTGGAATATGTAAACACTTGCCCAGATAAGCTTAAATCTTGAGATTAATTGGAGGAAAGGGAGGTGGGGTTTCGGGGGAAGGAAGAAACTTTCCCTATATAAAAATAATCGAAAGGAGAAGTGGGGGGGGAAAGAAAATCAGTCTGTCGGAGGGATGAGCAGGGATGAGCCGAGGGCTCGATTTTGGAACTATAAATCAGGAAATTTTGAGCTGTTCTTGGAGTTTTGGGCACGGGGGCCAGTGGACATCTATTTCAGAGTCCTCTGGATCTAGGAACCGTAGAGGTGGATTCCAGATAGGCAAGGAGGCATAAGTTGGTTTGGTAATGGATGCAGAAAACTTGGAGCAATGTGATCAACACCAGACAGGAGAACCAGGAGAACTAGGTACGCAGAGGATCAGGTACACAGAGCAGATAATCAGGTACGCAGATGCATTTAATTGATAGAATTTATTTGATAAAACTTAATATCAGTCTATACAATCTCTATATTTTGAATGAAATGGAAAACCAGTCTTTACATATGGTATCAAAGCCCTGAGGTTCTCTGATACCTCCTATCAGTTCGATGAGCATCAACATAACTCTTTTGTCTATCCTGTGCTTCCTTTAATCGCTGTCTAATCTGACTGACCTGCGCTTCCATTTCATTGATTAATTCTGGTCCTATTATCACTCGATCTTCTAACCTGTCCCAACTTAACGGTGTTCTGCAAGGTCTTCCATATAAAGCTTCAAATGGAGGTATCCCAATCGAACTGTGGTAACTGTTGTTGTATGCGAATTCAACCAAGGGTAAATACTTTTCCCAGTGTGATTGTTGATCCATTACATACATTCGCAACATGTCTTCAAGTACTTG
>APFE031008563.1:3041-21895 GCA_000404065.3 Pinus taeda
AAAAAAAAAAAAAAATTGCCTATGCCTTATATGACACTGCCTTTGCCTTTCAAAAAAAAAAAAAAAACAAATTTCTGTGCCAAACCTCTAGGAATGACCTCGCGCTGTACCTCGATGAAATATAGAATTTTGATGTGACAAATACTTCAGAACCTTATGCGGCCTCAAAGCTTTTGACACCATGTGGATCTTAGATCTTTCTCCCACCAATTTCACGCAGATTTGGTCCTCATGCGATATCGTGTGTTCCTGCCCAGGCAGATCTTCATGCATCCATACCCTAATTAACACGAAGTCCCTCGATCGGGATGTGAATTCGAAGAAGGACTCGGACGCAAAGAAATCACACTTATTTCCCACGTTGTTGGCGTTTCCAAAGACATAGGAGCACTAGAAATTGGACAGTGAGTTATAGCCCTTTCGATTCCTTTCTCAGCCAAAGTACATAAAAAGTAACTAACAAATGAAAAATGGTGACTCGGCAATTGCATTACATGATCGTAAACCTTATCATGTCTGGTCAGGATACATATAGATAATTCACCCAAAATAATGGATAGCACATTGTTTTCTGTACATTCACGAACAAATTTGAATCGGTGGAATTTGGTCTCTTAGGTCAGAATATCTTACCAGCTTTATTTTTTTAGCAGGAATGCCCAGTATTAGCAGCGTTGTTGGCATTTCCAGTAATCACCAGGACTAGCGCACCACACAACTCCACGCAAAAAACAAATTTAAATTCTGTATTTAAACTATAATCAGTTGACCTATTTAAAAAAATGAACCCGTGAGCGATTTATGGCTCTCTCTTCCTGCAAATTCAATTTCTGCAGGACAGCATACGCACTCCAAGACTGCTACACGGCAACCTCCTTCTGCTGCACCATTCAACGCACCAGCAGCACCATCGTAAACACACGATCCACCTCCACGCAGGTAATACCAGCTCCACGCAATCGGACAACAGTGCGCACCACTCCACGCAGCAGTAACACACAAGACCAACAGAGCTCAAAGTTCACAGACACGTGATCTACCAATGTTAACACGCAGGGTATATACGCTCCTCCGCTACGCCAAGCCTCCAACATGCTCTGATACCATTTGTTAGAGCCAAGATGCACAACAATCAATAAAACATATACACAACTATTAAAATCATGCACAGGAAACACAGGAATTTAACGTGGTCCACCCAACCAATCTGAGCTACGTCAACCAAACATAGGCATCAACAATTCTTTATTAATCAAACAGGAGATTACATAATTAATCAAATCCTCACAAACTCTCACACCAAAAAACAATCCGTATGGATACCTGTTTTATAGCAAGGAGAATCTAACTGCCTCATAAATCCTCTCACATCAAATTTAGGATGCATTAACTCTCTCCCAACAACATGGAGCTAATCTAGCAACAAATTCCTATTGTTGTCACCTACTGAGATTTTTGCCTATTTTATATAAAACAGAAAATCTCAACAATATATACATAATTTATACTAATATCTTACGTCACATGTAGATCAAGATATTTTATCAAGCAAATTAAAATTATTTTTTATTATTCATATATTTTCAAGTATATGTTCTTATTAAAATACTATATTTCATTGATAATTCACATTGAATATTTTTAATATACAATATTAAAATGTTTTATTTTAACAATTGTTTTTCTATATATAGATATATATGAAGTTGATATAGACATAAATTAGTTAACATAGATGTTCAAATAGTTTACTTAAATAGTTTAATCTCGTGTTGAAATATTTTTTTATAAGATTTAAACATCTTACTCATTCACTTTGTAAATTATATTCATTTTTTTATCATAGCAGATATTTGTTTTCTATTTAGAACATAATTTTTAGTTTTTATTTTTATTTTAAAGGGGATAAACGGAAGGACGAACACAATCATTCACAATATCACTTTTGCTAAGCTTAGAGGCTCATTCTATAGCCTAGTGTGAAGACGATGTGTGAGCATGTTTGTCCCTCTTAAAATAAAAATAAAAAATTCTCTAAATAGAAGAAAACCAATGCTCGTTGTAATAAAAAAGAAAAATATAAATTAATATATTTTCATTTAATTACATGTCCCCTATAATAAAAAAGAAAAATATAACCTAATATAAATTCATCTAAAGTAATTAGAAGTAAAATCTGTAGGTGAGTAAGATGTTTAAACCTTATACTTTTCAAAAATATCTTAGCATGTAATATGAACTTTATATGTATCTAAAAAAATAAAAGAAAATATTTTGATGTTTTATAAAATAAAAGGTTCCGAATAAAATATTTTAATATGTATTAATATTGACATATAACTAAAAATATATTAATAACAAAAAAACTAGTTTAATGTGCGGTGATAAAATGACTCAATGGATATGTTATACAATTTAAATAATAAAAATTTACATATTGTCTTTTACATTCTAAAAAAGAGGTTATGAATAAATTTTTTTAATATGAATTAGTATTGACATACACTTAAAAATATATTAATAACAAAGAAACTAGTTTATCGTGTGACTCAATGCATATGTTATACAATTTAAACAATAAAAATTTACATATTGTTTTGTGCACTCTAAAGTAAGTTTGTACATGAAGAAATTTGATCTCTGTCTACTTATATCGGTGGTTAAGATAGATTATGTTGGTAAGTATAGACATTGTTACATTGAGTGTTATGTCAATGTTAATAGCATTGACCCTAGCTCTCTACCTATTTATTTAGTCATGGTTTTTTTTATATTAGTAGTTAGAGAAACTTAACTCAGTTTTCTACCTATCTTCAAATATCCACCAAATCTTCCAACAAAGAAAAGAATTCTCTCATATAATAAATATCGCAAATATTAAAATTATACGCAGTGGAATATTAAATGGTGTATTATTCAAGCAACTAAATTAGCATTTAGATTAATAATTTAGAACATTAAAGTTGGATTAATACCACAAAATCTATATTAAGAAAGTACCAATTTTGATTTTGAAAACATAAATATCATATTTTTAAAATAGGAATTTGAATTAAAAAAAGAATATTGTGAATATTGATTTTTAAAAAGTGTAAATTCACATTTCAACATTTGCAAATTTCAATTCCTATGAGAGTGTCAATTTTATTGTTTGTTTTTGTCCGTACAATTTTTTGACTTTTGTATAGGCTAATAGAAGATGTTGTCTATGGACTTTTGTATAGGTTACTAGAAGATAGTGTACTAAACTTATCTTAACTTAAGAAGGGAAATAGATGGGCTCAAGTACGCCCACCTCGTATCATATGGGTAACTCTCTAACAGAATCTCTTTCGTAGATCACAAATATAATATGAATCAGTGTATGATTATGTAAACTCTTGCCTTTGCTACGGTTAGTACTGGTACTTAATGCTTAATTTTCTTGTTGCAGTCTATAGGTTTTTGCATTTATTGTATATCGACAATGTACAAATCACTTTACGACATGACTTCCTTTTCCTTTACGATAAGGCATAGTGCGATGGGATCAAATACTAAACTTATAGTCGACACAAGGTAATAATTCCTATCAACATTTTACTCATAATTGACACAGGGTAATAATTCCCATCAACATTTTTATTTCTCTATCCACTTTGAGCAACTATTCCATTGAGCCATCGAACTTCTATATCCCCACCCCCAAGGTGGTGCCGCTAAAGGATTTTTTGAGTCCACCCCCACCCCTTATGGGAGAAGCAATGATGTGTATTTTAGGAACGTGGGGGCACCATTCCTCTAGAAATGGGTCAAGGTTGACCCAATCAAGGACGAGCATAATATTGGAAAACAAGTAGTTTCTCTATTTATCTTTTTTATTATGTTGGTTCAAGTCATTAATTTACATTTTAAATTGTGGATTATAAAGATTGCAAAAAAAAACTTTTAAGTTATTAGATATTTTTATATTAATTGTTTTGTTTTTTTTAATTGTGTAAATATTGAATGTTTTTTGGGATCATTTTAGTTTATTTTCACTCTTTTAGTTTTATGATATTATTTTTAATTAGAAAAAGTTCACATATCATATTGGTAATGTCATTTTTTTTCTTTACCATTAATAGAAATACAAATTGTAAGAGGACTTATTATGTTGGACATTTTAACTTATAGATCTGGAAGTGAGATGGTAGAAGGACATCATAACTTCTATTTGTTATTCTCTGTTTTTTTTGTTAATATCTTAAATTAATTAACTTATATTTGTTATTTCTTGTTTTTTTTAATATCTTAAATTAATTGTGTAAACTATCAATATGTTTATTTAATATGTTTTAATGTTTCAGTTTATTGTCATTTTCTTTTAATTTTATGATATCACATTATATTTAATTTAGAAAATGAAAAAATGTTAATTTCAAATATTTTTAATAATTTTTAATATATGAATATATGTAAATATTTTTTCAATAAATTCTATTGACTTTTTCTTTCGATATTTATATATAAGATTACTATATTTATATATAAAATAAGATTAATGTATTGAACGTATTATATTTATGTTAATGCATTTCATATTTTATCTCAAATATATAATATTATTATGATTTGTCAAATTTTTAGCCCTAGTAAAATAGTAGGATGGAGACAATGAATTGGTGTTCACAAAGTTAGACTCAGTGGAAAAAATGAATCTAGCTTTGTCATTGTATACTTAGCTGTCATTGTATATGCCTCTCATTATGTTAGTGCTTATATTGGTGTTTCAACGTGTGCTTTGTTTCGTTATTTTCTCACTTTCCTTATCTTTCTTTACTCATAATGGTACATGATCTACTAACTTTGATATTGGAGATTCATTATGTATTTATGTACATGGAATTAATTTGATCACAATTATATTAATGTTGGAAGGATGTAACACAACATTCTAAGTTGTATTTTTACAAACCAATAAAGTAAGACAACATATAATATAGTCAATATTTTTGTAACACAAGGTATAATATCATTATGACAAGCATTGCTAAATAATCCTTCCTTGCCTTCATTCTCCAAGTGAATCATCCTTTATCCTTCTTCACCTTTATTTTTTAGGTGAGTCAAAATATAGCAGTATTGTGGGATAGGCCTGAAAAAACTCCATGAATAAATTGATGATTTCAATATATATTATTGATAAAAAAATAGATATTTATACAGTATGAAAATAGGAGACAATTATGTCTAAATAACTTCTTCATAACTAGAAATACGGGAACAACCAAAAATTATGAACAATATCCTAACAATGTCCTAATCTAAATAATTTACAAAATCCTAAAGGATTAGTTAGCATTTCCCCCTTAATCTGAAGGGACATCTGACATGCAAATTTTGTACATTAATTAGATTAGGACATTGTTAGGATATTGCTAGTAATTTTTTGTTGTTCTCGTATTTCTAGCTATGGAGAAGTTATTCAAACATAATTGTCTCCCTCTGTTTTCAGATTGTATAAATATCTCTTTTTTTTATCAATAATATATGCAAAATTCATCAGTTTATTCATGGAGTTTTTCCGACCCTGTCCAACAATGGTATCAAACCGTTGGAGTGATGATCCATTGTTTTGAAGGGTTGCAAGATGCTTGGTTTGAAATCCCTTTGTTCATACATTGACACATCAGAGGAGTCGTATTGATGATGTCGATCTCTTGTTTCAATTGAGGCACAATTTCATTGTTGGTGGCAAATAATGTTGCTTTTGGGAAACATTTTGTTCAAGTAAGTGTCACTGCGCCCTGGAGCCATTGATTATGTTTCATTGATTGAGTTGAAATGTAAGTATTGTTCGCCTTTGAATTTGTAGAATTGTTGTTTGTTGATTGTTTTTTATTGATAATAATAGATTGTTGGTGGATGATTAACCATAGAGGAGTTTTGGTATGCTTGTTTTCACTGTAAAATTTGATCGCAGAGGAAAGGATTATATTTTTGTATGTTGGAGTAAAACAATAGAATCCAACATTCAGTTTACTATTATTGATTGCATTGTGCAGTGTTAAGCCAAGGGTGAATTCTTTGTAGCGTTCCACTCTAATTCTAGCCTAGGGTAAATAGTCTTTGAAATTTTCTCTAGTTCTAGTGTCTACAACAACAATCCCTGTGGGTCTTGTCTATTTGACGAGTGCAGTGACTAAAAATAACGTTGTAAATGTATTGCCAAGAATTGAAAAGTTTGTGTGTGGTGTTAGAATGTGTGCAGAACGATTTGTGCATAGGGGAAGCGACCGTGATTCTTGTGTGCAAATCCTTGCAGATAATGCACTTGTTTGCAATGTTACTGGCATGATTGAGGAAGCAAAATATCCACAAGTGTTTTGGACACCTTGCATTGTCCATTCATTGAACTTAGCACTAAAATCTATTACTTCTGATGTGATTGGGATTGGTAACATTATTGAGGATGCATGACATGTCTGTAACTTTGTACAAAATCATACAAATGCCCTCACTATCTACAAGGAGTACAACATTCTATCATTGTTAAAGATTGCGGATACATGGTTTTCCTCTTCATTCATCATGTTGAAGAGGTTGAGGGAGGTAGGACTACTCTGGGAGCCATGGTTATTTCAATGTTTTCGTATTTTTGGAGAAAGACAGATCAAGTAGCCCCTAAAAGAGTGTAGGAAACAATGTTAGATGATGCTTGGTGGGAGAGGGTAGATCTACTTATTCAGATCACAGACCCTATTATTTTTTGCCTCGATTTGTTGGTACATACCAACCCATCTTAGAAGAGGTTTATGAGGGATGGGATTCCATGATTGAGTCTATGAGGAGCATTATTTTATAGAGTGAGTGCCCCGAGTATGAGACATTATCATAGGCCTTCTTCACCACTACACAAGATATTCTTGTTAGTAGATGGGACAAGAATTGCACACTAATGGTTCACTCATTCAACCCAAACTACTATAGCCATGAGTCGCTGAATGGTGAACCTTCGTGGAGATTCCCTCTTCACATGGATGGTGAAATCTCACAGGGGAGGAAAGATGCATTCAGGCGAGTTTTTTCAGGATAAAGCATCCCTTGATGAGGTGGAGGATGCCTTTGCAGAGTTTTCCGCTGGCAATGGTCAATTTGCAGAATATGATCTTAGTAGAGATAGGGGGCTAAGAAGCCCTATTCTTGGTGGGAAAATCATGGGGCAACAAGCCCTCTACAACAGTTAGCCATGCTTTTGCAGAGTTTTCCGCTGGCAGTGGTCAATTTGCAGAATATGATCTTAGTAGAGATAGGGGGCTAAGAAGCTCTATGCTTGGTGGGAAAATCATGGGGCAACAAGCCCTCTACAACAGTTAGCCATGAGGCTCCTTTCTCAGGTGACTTCATCCTCTTGTTACGAGAGGAATTGGAGCACATATGAGAATTTGTATAGTGTCAAGAAGAGCAGGGTTGAGCAGTCTAGGGCAGAGACAATGGTGTATGTGCACACCAACCTTCGTCTTATTTACAGGTAGAGGGATGAGTGGTTGAAGGGAAAGACAAAGATATGGGGTGTATTTCCTAATGAAATGGGTCTGGACAATAGTGTTAACTTAGCATTGGCCAACTTGGATCTCAATGCTTCAGTGCTAGAGCTTGTTAGATTTGATGATGGTGATACTGTAGAGGGGTCATCCTCCACACCAGCAGATGCAGAGATGACTTTGGATACAAGGGAGGAGGATGCAACAGAGGAGAACAATGGTGACCATGATGATGAGGACACTGACACTAATTTTGATGGTGACTATGAGGATTGATGATTGATGAGTCATGAGCTACTTACTATCTTGTGGCTTGTATACTTGTAGTTGTTTTGTATTTGTTATTTCTATTTGCCATTGGCATTGCACTACTTATGTAACACATTTTGATGTTGATGACTTAATGAGAAAACTATAGTATCTTTATCTTACTATCTTGTCTTGCTCCTATTGGATCATTGATGAATTGAATATGTATTATGATTTATCATTATGTCGCAATTGTATTTGTATGCATAATGTTACTTTGTAAAACTTACATATAGATGAAGATCTATGTTTGAAATCAATGAATTTGTATTATGAATGAGAATTTGTGTAAGAAATATTTAATTTTTAATATAGATATATATATTTCAAAGGATACATGGATTTGAAAGTTACGGGGATTCGAGTGTCGGATTCAGACACGTTGACCCCTCGGAACCGAACCGAACACCGTTCGGATACGTTATATATATATAATATATATATATATATATATATAACGTATCCGAACGTGTTCGGTTTGGTTCCGAGGGGTCAATGTCCGAATCCGACACTCGAATCCCCCTAACTTTCAAATCCTTGTATCCTTCGAATCCATCCCGAATCCTTGTGTCAAGTATGTGGAAATCACTTCAAACTTATTTTTTATATATAGATCTTTGAGATTTTGTTTTGTTATTAACAAATTTTATTTATATTTTTGTCCATTTTGTAATATTAACAAATTTGGAACATTTTTCAGCATTTTTGGACTATTTTAAACTGAAAATGTCTATAACATTATAACATTTTAAACAGTATAGACCAGTGTTGAAGAATTCTCTAATTTTCTTTTCCACTTCTGAATAAATAAATAAATAAAGGAAAATTTGAGTATTTGTAAGATGTACACTCCAATTTTTCTAGTATTGGTTTGTAAGGAGTGTAATTTTTCTCTTACCCAATCGAATTCGGAACTTGGTAACTATGGTTAAAAGTTAAAACCAATTTCTTCTTTCTTTCATTGTTGTTCGACGCCTATAGGTGTTTTTCTGCCAAAGTTGTTCTCCAACTCTGATAGATGAATGGTCTCCTCCACACATCACTGAAAGAATCTTACTGTGTCCAGAAACAATCACGTAGTAGGTTACGATATCTCCGTGGTTCACCGTTTCACAACTTCTGAAGTCTATGGATTATCAAAACAGAATGGTGGCTCCCCTCCACTCACACTATCACTCCACAATGGTGGAACGACTTCTCTGTTTGTCTAATGGATATTTTCAAACTTCACTGCGGCTCAAGAATGTTCTGTTTGCAACAGCTACATCATTTCAAACTTCTCCGGAGCTCAAGAACGTTTTGTTTGAAGCAACTTCATTTAGAGAAAATTTTCACTGCAACGATTTCTATTTAATTAGACAATAATTTATTCCACGCCCGAACATGCATATTGTGGGTCGTGCCCTCATTTTTCTGCCAAAACTGCTACAACTCCAGTGGCTTTTGGACCTACTGCTCTTCGTAACTGCGTCTCAAACACGGCCTAACCCGCATCCTTATCCTTGATCTCTTTAACAGTTGACACAGTCCTTAAGAGATTCCTTTCTATGTAGTTACTATACAAACTCTTATTTCCACCCACTCAGCGGTACCTCAGTGTATTCTGTTATCACAACTTCTATTCACAAACCCACAACCCTCTGGCTCTTTCACAAGCTTATGTAGATATCACATGTGTTGGAAGCTTCTATAGATATCAGAGATTTCTGGCTCTGATACCAACTGCTGGATTTCATAGTCTATAATGTATACATACAAATATATCTGAAAAAATATGAAGCAAGAAACCTCAGAGGGAAATCTATTAAAATAAACCGATCTCCTATGTTACTTAATATTGGTACCATATATAACTACATGTGGCCATAATGACTTAGTTCAACCATCTCTATAACTATCTTCTCAGTGAGATGTTCATCGCTTACTTTCCTCATTTCTTGTATTGCAAGTAGGAGTTACTCTAACATGAATGAGAATCCTGAATCATGTTTAAGTGTGTGTCATGTTAGTATTATTCAAGTTACATATTGTTTGTGTTCTAGAATCTGGATGCACAGATGGGTACAATAACTGATGCAGAAAATCATACGTATACCCACATTGTGCATATACTATGCATAAATCTTGTCTGACCTAGGTTTTTTTAACTCTCTAAGGAGTTAAATCTTCAATTCTTCAGGTTTAAGGCCCATTAACAATTCTCTATGCAGAATGATTTATAGGCTAACAAAGTTTAACCATTAAACCACCATTTCCTTTATATTGAAACTCATTCTCCTTTTATCAGGACTTAATCACCCCTCTTAAACCTTCGTTAACCTTTTGTTTACCCCATATATATATATATATATAACCGCACATTAAACTAACTCCCACTCATTCCTTTGGACTTACACATGAAATCCTCATATCCGCACTATATTCTATTATAATTATACATGAAATCCTCATATCCGCACTATATTCTATTATAATTATTTTATAATAGAAATACTCCACAACATAGGAAATCTTACCTTTTGCACACTTTTCCACGTCTTTGCACATTCTTCGATGCATGCTTTATTGCAATCGCAATCGCTATCTCCACGGGTCACATTAAACATGAGCTATCGCATCTGATATGCGATAATGCATTATAGGATTTGAAATACCATTAACCGCACCCATATAACTCATAGGGTCCACTTCTTATTGCATGCCTCAATACTCTTTGCCCCGATCAATACTGCTGCATTTTGTGATGCGATCACTCCGATGATTGCATCGGCGATCGTTTGTTGCCGAGGTTAGTTCACATATCAATATAACATTGCAATGCGATATTTAAGAAGGCTCCTCCACCATTGATCTTATTTCTGATCCGACGGTCCATGCTTCAATCGCATATCACAATCACTCAAGGCATGAGGCCGGTTCATTCACTGCTGAAGCTTTCCTCCGATGCAATATTGATTATTCCACTTGTCGCGACTTAATGCTGGTCATTGATCATAAAGATCCAACAGATTCTGTGCAACAACACTTCATTACTCATCCTTCTCTTTACTTGTGTTTTTATGGCATTCTTCAATGGTTCTGGTCCCTATGTCGTTCCATTGGGCGACTCCCTCCTGAGCTTGATGCATATTTTTCTTTATTTCAATCCTTCAATCTGATTCAATGACCCATTACAATTCTCTATCCATTCAAAAAGGAATCATGATTCTATATGCTTACACACAAGTTTTAATTAATCAATTTAAATACTAATCTTGTGAAAGGATTTCCATGAGTCATTCATGTTATTTGTGCAGAATTCCAGTGTTTCACAAGTTCACAATCAAATGCATTATAGGGCTATTAAAGCACATATAAATACAAATTCCCACACATGGTATCCACAAATTCACACTAATTTGATATTAAAATATTTACAAGGGAACCAGTCACATTGAAATCAGTCGTCCTCCATAAAATCCATCTATCACTCTTAAACTCTCACTTCTACTCTTAATATCTTCTAACCCTCTTGCTTTAGCTAGCCTTTGGCTAACCTGTCTAACCTCTTGAATTATCTAAAATATTACAATTTATACAAGAATGGATTCATGGACCAATTTAGTTCAGATCCAACAATCTCTCACTACCTCCTAAAGTATCCCTTCAGCACCACCTTTATCTCAAACAAATCCTAAATGAAGCTTTTGAATCCCTAAATCCTCACTCTTCTTGAGATTACTCAACTTCCTCTCAAATCTTTACATTCACAATATATTCTTCATTAATCAAGTTTACAATTAAAAATCCTCTCCACTCAACTAAACTTAGGAAAATAAATAAAATGATTAATGGAACCCACTCCTTTTCTTAAATGTAAAATAAGAGTCATGGGTCTTATAGACTTTGAAGAATGCTCCTGCATCAATAACGGAACAGTAGCTACCCTCATTCTGGCTGCATGTCACAGGTTTAAGATGCTTCACAGGTTGTTCTCACTGTAAATATAAATAGCATGTTGGCATAGTTCAGGGAATTCTGAAATTGTATCTGCAAGTTCAGGAAATGAATGAAAAGTAGAACTCATCGCACAGTTTAACTTTCATCGAGTCTTTGCTCATGAACTTTTAGATGGATGTTCTTTATATTTGTTGCCATGCTTTGCAGAAGATGGTGAATGATAACATATGGTAATGTCAATTACGTTGACAACTGATTAGATGTTATCTTATATTTGATTGTGCATTGGATGTTGATTCATAATTTTATTCTAGATGGCTATTGCAGCAGCGGCCCATATATTTGTCTTTCCTGCAGAACCATACCGGCTGATGGGTGAGAACCAAGCAAGTGTCAGAATTCGAGCAGCAGGTGCCAAAGCAGAGACCCAAAAGGACTATGAGAAAAGGAGCGGCAAAGAAAAGCCCTCAGTTTTACGGTTGTTTGAGACCAATGTCGAGGGTCTTGGAACTAGTATAAAAGAAAGTGTTCAAGATGTTGTTATTGGAGGGGGTGAACATGTATGTTCTTTTAGGAATTGCCTATTTGTTAATATGTAGACTATGATTTCTGAAACTGGGACGTTGTTATTTTCCCATTGGATGAAAATCTCCGTGATCTTATGCCTGGCCATTTTGCTTTGCAGGTAGTGAATGATGTACTGATAACCGTGTCACAAGCAGTAGAACCCGTGGAAAAAGGCGTTACCAAGCTTAATGAGACTTTTCAACGTCTATCTTGGGGAGGTAAGCCGGACAATGAGCAGAAGATAGAGATTAATGATCAAATAGTAGAATCTACAACTGGTGATAGAAGTAGGGAAGTAACCGTTGAGAAACATAGAGTTTAGACCTTTGGAGATTGATGGATAATGTCCAAGAACACCTCAGTTCTATTTGATCTCTGAGGAAGACCTACAGTACCATGGTAGCCCTCAAAGTTGATAACTCAACTTTCTTAATATAGGGAGAAGTCATGTTACTTCTGACCTTTCACATTACAGAGTATTGAAATTAGTCCTGTGCTTTACTCTTTGGGAAGTAGTCATGTTGCTCTTATTGCTTTTTGCATGTGCAGTCAATGTTCTTTTCCAAAACTTGACTAATTAACGGCCATGTTTATAAAGAAGGATTTTCTCACAATTTTGATTGAAATGCCAAGTATTAGCTTGGTAGTTTCTGCATTTTGACATGGAACTTTAACGTTTGGGTAAATGGTTTTAATTTGTTTCAAGTTGTTGCAAAATATTTAAAATACATAGCCCGGCCCGGTCCCTAAAGAGTCTTACCAACATCTGAGCTGAACTAAACGGTTACCAGCATCTGATCGGAAACGACATTGCGTTCCAACCAGATGATTGTTTGCTCAGAGTTACTTTCTGTAGTAGGACGTGCAAAGTTATGCTTTTGGAATCACCTAATCACAAACTAACCTTACGGATTGCATTTTGACCTTTCTAGGAACATCGTGTAGAATTTTTTTCTACAATGATTTCATATACTTGGTTCGTTCCTTCTGCTAAGAAATTGACTGTTCATATGTCATATTAAAAGTAATTAAATTAAATTTAGTAAGCACTGACCTCTTCTCCTTGACTGTTCATATATGTCATAGTCAAAGCAATTAAATTTAGTTGGTACTAAAGGTTTTGTCCTTCATTAAACGGAAATGATATGCAAACTTTTTTCTCCTCCATAAAGAAAATGATAGTGATCACTGCTACATACATTATCATGATATATAGAATGGGATGTACATTGTTGGATCTTGTAAGTGTAGTAGTGTATATCTTAAACGTAAATTGAATTTGTTCTTTGTTATGATGTGCATATTAATTGTTTGGCAATTGAATTGGTTCTTTGTTATGATGTGCATACATATTAATTGTTTGGCAAGGTTGTTTTTTTTTTAATATATGGGTAACATTCACCAAATCCTCAGGGAAAATTACCCTTGAGATTAGCGTGCTGCGTATAACTGACCTAAGTGTGAGGTGCTGACCCTCCCGACATGAAAAAGGAAACAGTGGTGTTTGACATGCATCGCATGAAGCGATCACATTCAATATACATCTTTCTCTAAGGGCTAACCACTATTTATGGAATTAATTAATAATTTAATATATTTTTTTGATTTGCAATCTGGCTTACATAGTCATAGATTTATCTCAAGTATGGATTTAATATGAGGCGAAAGGGATTAGATTTTTTCAAGTAAAAAATATAATGTGTTGTTTTTCATTTTTTAATTTGTATTTTTAATGTGTGCAAAATACAATGTGTTATTTTTCAATTTTTTATTTGTATTTTTAATACTAAATAGAGTATATATATGAACAAATAACATTTTAACCATAAAAGCTTAATTTTTTCATGATATATATATCATTTTTTTTAAATGATATATAATATATACATAATTTATATTAAAATATTTTACATCACATGTAGATCAAGATATTTTATCAGGCAAATTAAAATGATTTTTTATTATTGATATATTTTTAAGTATATGTTCTTATTAAAATACTATATTTCATTGATAATCCACATTGAATATTTTTAATATACAAGATTAAAATGTTTTATATTTTAACAAATTTTTTCTATATATAGATATATATGACGCTGATATAGACATAAATTAGTTAACATAGATCTTCAAATAGTTTACTTAAATCTCGTGTTTAAATATTTTTGATAAGTATAAGATTTAAACATCTTACTCATACACTTTGTAACTTATATTCATTTTTTTTATTATAGCTGATATTTCTTTTTCTATTTAAAACATATTTTTTAGTTTTTTTTTTTTTTTTTAATTTTAAAGGGGATAAATGAAAGGACAACAAGCAAGACTTAGACATCCTCTCATACTGTGTTGTAGAATGAGGTTCTCGGTTCAATCATTCACAATATCACTTTTGCTAAGCTTAGAGGCTCATTCTATAGCTTAGTGTGAAGGCCATGTGTAAGCATGTTTGTCCCTCTTAAAATAAAAATAAAAAATTCTCTCAATAGAAGAAAAACAATGTCGGTTGTAATAAATAGGAAAAATATAAACTAATATAATTTCATCTAATTACATGTCCACTTTAATAAAAAAGAAAAATATAAGCTAATATAATTTCATCTAAAGTAATTAGAAGTAAAGTCTGTAAGTGAGTAAGATGTTTAAACCTTATACTTTTCAAAAATATTTTAGCATGTAATATCAACTTTATATGTATCTAGAAAAAAAAAATAAAAAAAAATATTTTGATGTTTTATAAAATAAAAGTTCCGAATAACATATTTTAATATGTATAAATATTGACATATAATTAAAAATATGTTAATGACAAAAAAACTAGTTTAATGTGCCGTGATAAAATGACTCAATGCATATGTTATACAATTTAAATAATAAAAATATACATATTGTCTTTTACATTCTTAAAAAAGGTTATGAATAAAATATTTAATATGAATTAGTATTGACATACACTTAAAAATATATTAAGAACAAAGAAACTAGTTTAATGTGTGACTCAATGCATATGTTATACAATTTGATGGCCTCCCGCCAAATCAAAATATCTGCTGGTTGATAGGACTATGTCCTTGGCGAATTTATGGTTGACTTTAATCCCTGTACGTTTTCTTGGTAAAAGGTATTAGGGTTATTCCCGGACCCGTCGGTTAACCCCTTCACACCTGCCAGTGTCCTCCTATACGACCTCGACCTTTTGTCAGCTATCCTCCCGCTCTTTTGGTCATTTGCACTTTTTCACTGTGAGTGCTGCTCTGCTCTGCGGAAGCTCTGCTACCTCTGCTAACCTGGTCCCTGCACTGATACTATGGTTTCTCTCGGCCTTTAATGCCTTCGAGATAATGCTTCAAGGGTTATGGGGGCGATTCTACTCGGTACAGAGTTTGTATTTCTTTGTTACAGGTTTGTTGTTTCGATTTTCACTGGTTAAATGTCGCCTCTGTTCGATTAACTGACTGATCTTGCACTATGACAGGTTTCTACCAGGCTTGCACTCTTCAATTCGTTGCACAGGTAATTTCTCACTCTGATTTTACTTCCTTAGCCCTTGTTTATCCGACCCTAATGCATTCGTTCCGAGTCTTTCAGGTTATGAGGTCTGTTTGTCTTTCGATTCCTGTCTCGCACCTACAGGTAAGCTTTGGGGTTTGTCTTTTCCCTTTCCTGTTGACTATTTCCGTAACTCTGACTTATGACTGCAAATATTCTAATAGGTTTTCATTCTTTGTTGCAGGTGGTCTGATGTCGTCGCCTCTGGAGCTCGGTGCCTTCCACGCTTCCACCAATCCTTGGCATCCTCCAGCGTTCTTTTCGGGTAGGATCCTTCCAGTTAGATAGGCTTGTTCTTTAGGGTTCTAAGATTTAGCTATAATACTAGACTTGTCACTTGAGCGGTCGATTAGTTGGGTTTTCTCTTTGGTTCTGTGTAACCCTCGTGGGTTCTGTGCGTTGATCCTTTACTGTGAATCTTTTGCATATAATATTATGGTTATGCTATCGGCTCTGTTCCTGGAAATGGGTTTTGTTATACAGTCGAACCCTCGGTCTGCAAATGGGGTTTTTTGATTGTTCTTTCAACTGGGTGTTCGCTCGTTCGACCCCTCGACTGTAATCTTGCTACTTATTTAATATAAACCTCTTTTGTAAGGGTTCTATTGGGTAATCCCTTGCCCTGAATGATTTCTTGATACTGTCTGGTCGTGTGGGTCTCTTGCTCAGGAAACTTAGTTTCAGGACTCTATTTCGAATAGGTTCTTTGTTTCAAAGGCCATGAACGCCTAGACTGTATCGTTACTTTATTTTTTATACTGATTGAAATGCTACAGATTGTTTGTTTCTTTCCGATAGTTTTGTAAATCAGAAATAGTTGGGTTTGCAGGGTTACTTGAAAGATTGTTTACATTCTTGTACCTCGTTCTTCTTTAATTGGCCGTGATGCAATCGGCAACACTTGCTATTCTTTGTGAATATTTAGCCACCTCGTCATTCACACACTCTCGTCCTCGGACTTGTTATGTAAGACAGCGCCTGCTCTCTCTGTGGTTGTCTCCCGTCTTACTGTTCCAACGCAATCGTTACACAGTATTTGTATATTTGTGTCTGAAGATTTAGTCTACACAGTGACTGTAAATTTATGAAAGAAATTCTGTCTACACAGTGATTGTAAATCGATGCATGAAATTTTATCTACACAATGATTGTAAATCAATGCATGAAATTTTATTTGCACAGTGGTGATGTTTTCATATAGAATATAATAAAGTCTTCAGAAATGACTGTCACTTTGTTTTTCTATCTGTTGAGGAATCCCGTACAATGGTTCTCTTTCTGTTTATATCCTAATGAAGCATAACTGTTCTTGGTAGAACTGTCCCAACAGAAGGGTAACTGTTTATCAGTTCTTTAACTGTCTTTAACTAATGTAAGTTTAAAGAAACTACTTAACTATCAATTATCTTCCTGTTACTAATTTCCTATTAAAAATAACAGTGCACAACTTTAATTGTTCTAATCCTATCAACCTTCTGACAAATAAAATAAAATAAACCAAGTAAAAATAAGTAACATAACCGACAAGTCTGACACCTGTCCAGTTAAACATAGATGACTATGTGTTTTGTCTCTCCCTGAGACGGTCAACCTCCTTCTGTCTCCTCAGAGCTGGATGCTCCTACATCAGGCTCCCGGGGTGGCAAAAAGTCATGGCTCTGTTCCATGAGGTCGTTGACAGAGTAGCCTACTTTCTGTATTTGTGTCGCGTTAAGCCATGAACTGTCCTCTATTGGACGGTTCTTCCATTTCACCAGATACCGCAAATATTCCTTCCTGCGTGTGCGCTTAGCTACCTGTGTGTCCAAAATCCCTTCGATCTCAACGGGTGGTGCCATCGGCATCTGTCTCGTCCACAAATCCCCTTCACATTTGGTGTCCCGCGGTGGCTCTGCTGCTGCGTTATCTGTTGAACCTGCGACATAAGGGAACAGATCTGCCACGTTAAAAATAGGGGAAATACCAATCCCTGGTGGCAACTGTAACTCATAGGCGTTCGCAGAAAATTTGCGAATGATCTTGCAGGGCCCGATTTTCTTAAATTTCAGCTTGCTATACTCTCGCTTTGGAAACTGTTCCTTGCGTAAGTACGCAAGGACTTCATCCCCGACATTAAACTGAACTTCCCGACGTTTTGTATTAGCTCGCTGCTTGTACCTCTGACTGCTATCCTGTAATTTCAGTTTAACCTGTTCGTACAGTTTGCTCATAGCTTGGTCGAAATCTTCTCCATCAGCGCTCCGTTTCTCCAGTTTCCCCAAATCTCGTAACTCATGCACTCCTCGCGGATGCATGCCGTACAGAATTTGGAACGGACTGTATCCTGTGCTACGGTTAGGGGAATCGTTGTATGCGAATTCCGCCTGCGCTAGTACACGATCCCAAGTCTGGGAATTTTCACCTGTTAGACTTCTCAGCAAATTTCCCAGACTTCGGTTTACTACCTCCATCTGTCCATCCGTCTGCGGATGATAAGCGGAGCTAAACTGCAATTGGGTATTCAACTTTTTCCACAGAGTTCTCCAAAAATGACTGGTGAACTTTACATCTCTGTCAGAGATAATGGATCGTGGAAGTCCATGCAGCCGCACAATCTCTGTAAAGAAAAGATGTGCTATGTAAGTAGCATCGCTGGTTTTCCTGCATGGTACAAAGTGTGCCATCTTCGAAAATTGGTCTACTACAACCATTACTGAATCAAAGCCTCGTTGTGTCTTCGGCAAACCCAGCACAAAATCCATACTAACCGAATCCCATGGTCGACTAGGAATGGGAAATGGCATATAAAGTCTAGTGTTCTGACTGTGACCTTTTGCCAATTGACAAATTTTACACCTAGTCACATACCTCTGCACATCCCGCTACAACTTAGGCCAAAAATAGAAATGCTATACCTGAGCAATTGTTTTATCAATTCCAAAGTGTCCTGCCAAGCCTCCACTGTGTTTTTCCTGTATGATATTTTCCCGCATAGAACAGTTG
>APFE031008572.1:22057-52494 GCA_000404065.3 Pinus taeda
CCACCCTAACCCCTTATCTATGTAATGGGACCACGTCATAGTCAAGAGTCAATAAAGCCCATATTAATAATTGTAAGTGGTTAATCCGCAATTAATTACGGAACCACAGTTAGTTGCAAATGGGCCATAGTATTAGATAGATGGTATTAGTAATACGCGGTATTGGCCCGTGGTATTGCACGTATGAGTCATATATAAGGGATAGAAACTCCCTGCGAGGAGTATCATGTCTTATTTTGTAATCAAGCTCTGCTCTATTGGAGGTTGCCCCCTCGAAGAGGCAAGTGAACATTACTCTCTGAATAATAAATTAATTTTTATTTTGTGTTCTGGGTATCTTTTCTTCGCATATTCTGTGTTCTGGGTCTCTTTTCTTCGCATATTCTGTATTTGGGTATCATTTGCAGGTTAAGGGAATAATAATGCTCCTTGCTTTCTACATGAACATCTCATTCATCCTTTCTACAACTCCATTATTTTGAGGTGTGTATGTGTTATAGACATATTTGGGCACTGCAACCCCGATCACATATGTCGATAAACCAAAGGCTCTTTAACCCCTAAAAGTGTTGTTTCATACCGTAAAGGATCATGGTCAACTGATTACATCATTTCCCAGAAGTTCCACCTAAAAAACTACTTAGAACTAGCCAAAACTGGACCATACTGACTGCTCCATGGTGTTATCATGAAATCTAGTATCCACTCAGAGCTGCTAGTCCCACTAAGACTGGTAGCTATCTTAGAAACAAACAAACTAAAACTCCTTTCTCTTTCCTTTATGAGAAGTAGATAAGAGGGGAACAAAGGACACCAACCTCAGTCTTGCACTTGGTTCCTTGCTTGGTTCCTCTCCCTTCTGATAGATATTTGTCGCTCCTCCTTCATCTATCCAGCTTCAAAGAGCACCTATGGAATCAAAGCAGCATAATACTATCAAAGAACAAAAATCTACAATCATAAACAATACAGTACCAGATATATATTGACCACACAAATGCATATATCATCAAACATACAAGAATGTGGAGGAAAACTTGAATATCTTTATTAATATCAAGAATAGAAAAGAGGATTACAACCCATTGTTCTGACCCAGCATCATCCTCTCAGCATGAAAGCCCTTCTTCACCTCATGAAAAGCTTAAATCACCCAACACTATGATATTGCACCAGGAAACCAACAACACTTCCTTACAAGATACAAGATTCCAGCCTCTGGATCTTTGTGGTGAGGGATCCACATATAGATGATTGTAGGGGGTGAGTTAGCTTCTGGGATTTTGATTGGTGTCCTCTCACTGATAATTCTTGATTCCACTTGGAGATTGATGAGCTCTTACTCATCCCTAGGCAAATTCAAAGAGGCAAGTGTCATAGGAGAAGTTTCTGGAAGATTCCATGATCATCCACCTTGCAAACTATCTCTTCCATTTGTCTACTCTCGCCCATCGCACCCTACAAAAGGGCTTTCTAGTATGCATTGCACTTTTTACACTGAGCAGGTGAGATGCATCACACCCTCTGCACTGGGCAATCTGTATGGTCCAGTTTGACCAATTATGAGCAGTTTTCCATGGAGAACTTCTGGGAGATGATGTAATCAACTGACCTTGTTCCTTTAGGGTGTGAAGCAACACTTTTAGGGACTTAGGAGCCCTTGGTTTATGGACATGTATGACTGGGGTTGCAGTGCCCAAAAATGTCTATAACAGTTGCCCCCTAAAGCATGAGGTCGTTAATCTTTTGATGTCAAGTGAAATGCTTTATCATGAGGATCTGAAGTTTTTTCGAGCTGGAAGGTGACCTGTAATATGATACAATACAATACATTATCTTCATAATATTTTTCATGATATAGCTGAGGCGGGCATTCCCATGCTCAGCTTTATAAATTCATTTTCATGTACATAGGGCAGACAACCGTCTGTGTAGCAGACTGATGATTCAGATGGAGTCATCATCCTTTGATTCGAATGATCATCTGTTCGAAAATGATGTACATTTGATGTATTTATATTCCTGAATATATCGTAGCCCGGATGGATGAAACTAGATCTGGGGTCTTCAAACTCGTTCAATCTTCACTCGAAGTACAAGTCGATCCATGTGAAAGATATTCTGGAGTCGAACATGGAAAGACATTGCCTGATTACCAGCCAATGATGTAAGCTGTTAACAGGCGCGAGAGGAATCACTGATAATGATGATGACCCTCAAGGTACGACAATACAATTCACATGGTGTGAAAATCAGACTTGGTGTCAAACACCACGTAAAATCTTTTGGTCTAAGGCCATTGATGTAAGCCTGTCACTGGAAGTGAGAAACTTGCCATTAAGGCATGCAAGCTTCAAAGTACTGAAAGGATTTTTCCTAGGTCGACTTCTTGGATAATGAGCTGATGTCGAAAAGAAGCAACCCATCGTAGGAGGGCCTTAATGAATCCCACATCTACGACACGGAACAGAGAAAATGATTTTGTGGAGGTGAAAACGATCTGATGATACAAGGTTCAGGGTGGCATTCATGAAATAATGGAGCGTGAATGTATTGCAGCAGATGAGACACACGTGAATTCTCTGAGCGACTTCTCTTGAACATACCAGTGACACTGAAATGGATTGGTAGTGTTAACCCAAATATGGATGGTACAATGGACCAATGGTGATATGACTGGTGAATGAAATAACCCAACCTGACTCGGATGTGGAGTGAAAGTGTCATGTTCAAGAGCAACTTGCTACCAATAAAGTTTCTTCAAGTTTTCTTCCCAATTTTCCCCAGTCATTGCTAGCCAGTACCTCTTTAATTTTATCAAGCTTGAGGAGGATAACATATGCTTGTTCTATAATCCGCCCTTCGGGTGAACCCGTCGCTATGTTTTAACGAGCCTAGCGGCAGTGAAACTCATTCTCATCCAATTGGACAAGTTTGTCGCTATTGATTTTAACAAGTTTAACGACAATGATAACTCGGTCCTTTTTCAATTTTAGAGAGTCTGAAAAGGGATGGAAAGGAAACTCCAACAATCCTTTTTCATCATATAATCCCTTTAGTCTGAAAAAGTATAAAATAATACGAAAGGGATGAATTTTCGATAGTTTTAACGAGCCGAACAAGACAAGCATTCGATCTTTTTGTGTAATAATCCCTCAGGTCCAAAAATATTAAAATCTAGAGGAGGGATAGCACTTCCGGTAGCTTTAACGAGCTGGAGAGGTCAATCGCTCAGAAATATTTTCATATTTTATGAGTCAAATGAAAAGAGCTTAAAGGAGACTCGTTTTTTGAGGAACGAGTGATAATTTTGGGTAGTAGCTTATTCCAGGTAAGGTTTGGAATTTTCCAATCACGGTAGAGTCACAAGGATGGCTAACAAGATCACTCGTCGCAGATGTTCCTCAAAAAGGGTAAACAATCAAACAAAGGCATAGATTGGCTAAAATAGAGTGGAGGTGATGATGAGAACACGACCAAGGCTCAAAAGCTGATGATAATGCATTCACAATGGTTATTTACCGGAGATTGGTTCATTTTTTAATGAGCTTAAACTCTGGGGGAAACATTTGATCATTTCTTAGGTTTAATTTTTAAAGAGCTTGAACTTCACATAAAAACTGCTCATGATAATGGTCATTGATTATTTGATTCACCATTAGCACTTTGTTCTTTCAATGGTCATACTACATGTTCAATTGCTTCATCAAACCAATTAGAAATGAAAACATATGCTTGAAAAATGAGTTAAAAACACTAATACCTTACTCAAATTACGTGAATAGTAATTTAAAACTGACTTTTACCTCTCATTTTACCATTTCATTTCAACTTGGTTTGTTGGAGCTCTAGAGGTGCTTTGCCCCCCTGATTTTCACTAGCTGATTCTGGGAGATTTTGTGGACGATTCTTGGCACCGTCTGGACCAGGTAAGAGCTAAACCTGTGCTCTTCAGTTGCATTCTTTCCTTTTTGAATTTTGAGCATGTTTCCCTACTTTGCTGAGCTTCCGGGGTTTGAACAATTCACCCTGGCCCCATCGCACCCTTCCTATATCAAATGGTGCGATGCATACTAGACTGGTTACTGGCCAGTCAGTATGCATCGCTCCCAGTACACTGCTGGGGTGCGATGGGCGCAAGGAGGGAAACTTTTGCATTGTTTTCTCATGGAATTTTTGCCTATTTTTTTCCAAATCAAGACCCTAACTCTTCTCTTGTTTTTTTTCAGAGATTCATCAAAGAAAAATGTTTATTACATGGCGAGAATGCGAGCATGAAGAAGAGGACATGGTTGCTTTACATGATCCAGGTACGGTAACTGCACTGCGAAACTGTGGCCTGCTCAAGTTTTTCTGCATATCTAGCATGAGGCAAAAAATCAACTTGTTGCAGTATTTCCTCGATGCATGGGATCCTACCAACTAGGTGTTCTAGATCAGAGGCAAATACATTCCCTTGACTGTCGTGGACATCTATTTTTTGGCCAGTTTATCGAGGTGTGGTGCCCCTCTCTCATTATCAGGTTCTACTCGTGGGGGTGAATCCGTGAGAAATTATATTTGTCGATACTACAAAGAGGGATCTTAGCCGAGTAGGGATGGCAAGATCAACATCTGAGATGTCACTGACTGGTCCTTGAGGACCATTCTGTTTACTATTGCTAGACTAGCTGGTAGTGCGGCTCTTCACGTGGCTAACAGGTCTTATATGCAGTATGCCTTGGAATGCCTCGAACCTAAGGTGTTCAAATGGTGTGATGCAATACTCCCTGTGATGAAAGAACAACTGACCAAGGTGAAAAGTGGAGGATCCAAGAATTTTGGCTATGGTTCTATTTTGACCGCTTTCACCTTGGAAAAGATCCCACTGATGCAGCCGCAGTCCATCTCACTTGGTTTACCTCCACTGACCGAGCCACAGATGCAGAGATGGGTTGACCTCATGGCCCGACATGTTGGTTAGTCCCATATTTCTTTCTCTGACACCTTCTTCGAGTGGTTCAACCGCCAGGAGATGGTTTATGCCGAGTGCCCATATGCTAGTATGGATTTCCAGGGTGACCCGGATTTGGTGCTGCCAGCTGGTGAGCAGTGGGGTGCTATAGGTAAATTCTCTGACCATATATTTATTTATTGTTTTCATAATTTTCTTTGCTTTCTTTGATCAAGACTAATTAAAACTCATGTTCTCATGCATACATTGGACCAGTTCGACCAGCAATACGCCTGAGAGCACCAGCTGTCGCTCCGATAGGAGACACTGTTGGGAGGGCCACCCTTCGCGACCTTGATGTGGCTAAGACTCTTTTAACATTGCAGGATCACGTCGAGGGTCTCACTCATGTTATTCCAAACGTGAGGACCGACGAGCTGCCTTTGAGGTTGTAGCGACATACCACTGGCGTGCCGAGTCGATGGACTAGGCTTTTACGCCTGATTGCAGAGCCGGTGACTTGTTATCATCAACATCATTAGACTAGGGTGTCCCCTAGCATTTTGCGTTTTGGGTCATTTGACCGATTTTTTCTTGGTTACAGAACATTATGTGTAAACCATAAACAATTATATATATATTTTTTATTTTCAGAGCTTTATTTTGGTTAAGTTACATGATCCTGATGCAAATATTGATGCAATGCTTCTTTTTATAAATGTCGCAAATGTCTATCTAACATATAATTTGCGAATGAGTCTGTTAATGTGTTTAAATTTCTGGAAATATGTTGATATTGAATAGAATTGAACTGTCTTTCCAAAATCTTGACCCTTAGGAACATGCGGTAGATAGCTAGATTTCGTATAGAGTAGATACCAGTGAATTGTAGAATGATGAGTTGTGAGTCTAGCCTAACGATAAGTCAGCGTATTCCATGTACGATGGCATCAGAGAGGAGTTCTATCAACGCGATGTATTCAATGATATTGTTTGTTGACCGACCAATACATACCCCTCTAAAACTCACTAACTCGCTGCTGGGATCAAAGATGGCCCAGGCTGCAGAAGATAGGTTCCACGGACTACGACTCGCTCCGTTGGCATACCCAACAAATGGTTCCAATAGGTTCGACATCTGCAACAAATGAGAAAGGTGGATTACCTAACCAAAACAATTACCCTTAGCGAAAACAAAAATGTAACAAAAGCATAGGGGTTACTACGCTAAGTTAAGTATAGTAACGCTTGAGGTACAACCCGTTGCGGGGTTGCGCCAGTGGAATCCCATCATAATCCACCAACTCGTAGGCTCCTTTCGCTAATACATGCTTAACAATATAGGGACCCATCCATAAAGACTTTTACTTACCTGCTCCCAACTTATTGGACTCCTGGTCATAAAGCAAGACCAGGTCACCTTCTGAGAAGACACGAGGTTTGACATTTTTTTCAAATTGCACTTTGACTCGTTTCTTATGGGCTTCATTAGCCGAAGCGACATCACGACAGGTTTCATCCAATTGGATTAATTCCAAGAAACGAGCCTCTTCTTCTGGAGTTCTGGGGAGAAGGTCGACTGCGAGCTTGAGGGACGAGATTTCACACTGAACTGGCAAGATCACTTCCAGGCCATACACTAGTTGAAAAGGTGTAAACCCGGTCGCATTTCTCACTGATGTCTACTATGGACTCCAATCATCCTTTGCAGCATGCACTTCAGGACCTTGTTGATTGCCTCAACTTGTCTGTTGGCTTGCAGATAATACGAAGTAGAGCTGTCGTGGGACAGTCCTAATTTGGTAGCCAACTCAACCATCATGTGATTGCGAAAATGCGATCCATGATCTATGACTATGGCCTATGGAACACTGAATCTAGAGACTACATGATTGAAAAAAAATAAGGGAGTCGTTTTGCCACTGTTTTTTAATGTAGGCATCGCCTTAGCCCATTTGGTAAAATATTCTACTGCGACTATGATATACCCATGCCCCCCAGCCAAGGTCGGGTTACATGTCATGAAATCTATGCCCCATTTGGCGAGTGGCCCAACAGCTACTACTAGCTGCAGAGGTGCGGGAGGTATTCTGGTTTTGCGATCGAAGATTTGACAGGCATGGCAACTTCTGACTATGGTTATGCAATCTTTGAACATTGTTGCCCAAAAGTATCCTGCTCATAAAATATTTTGAGTTGTAGCATAACCAGATTGATGACCCCCACACGCGCCTGAATGATAATGATTCAGGACTCTTTTGGCCTCCTCATGGGTGAGGCACCTTCGCAGAACTGTATCGATACCACGACGGTAAAGCGTTTCACCGATAATCACGTAGTCTTTTGCTTGGTATCGAATCTGTTGTTGTTCTAAGCATGAGGTATTAGACCTATATGTTTGGGTTTGGACATAGATTATTATATCTCCATACCATGGATTGCTTGAAGATATCAGAAACAAAGATTCGTCCACGATTGCTTCTTCGGATGTTGCATCGTTGGACGACGATGGGAGATCACATAGCAACTCCGCGAAAATCATGGCTTTCTTCAATTTGGATGTTTTGAATTCCAGATCAAACTCTTGTAAAATCGCTATCCATTTTGAATATTTTCCCCCCAGCAACTGTCGTGACAATTTATAAGTCATGGGGTTGCAATCTGATAAAATGGTAGTTTTTCTGAAGAGGACATAATGTTGAAATCTCTGTATTGCTTGAACAGCTGCGAGAGCCAGCTTTTCAACGTAGGAGTACTTGAGTTCTATATCATTTAAGTTTAGCTTAAATAATACATTGGATGTTCAATTCCATCATCTTCTTGAACTAAAACCATTGCTATGGTTGTATCTGTTGTACCCAGATACAGGTTAAAGTCTTTTTGATAATTAGGAGCATACATTAATGATGCTTTTATTAGGGATTCCTTTAAAGCATCAAAGGAAGCTTGCGCGACCTGATCCCAAATAAAGGGTACTTCTTTTTCCAATAGACGAGTATAACCTTTAGCATGTTCGGTGTAATTTGGAATGAACCTCCTTAGAAAGTTTGCTTTCCCTTGGAGTTTTTGAATCTGAAGAAAATTTGAAGGTGAAGGAAAATCAATGATTGCCTAAACCTTACATGGGTCGAGACGAATCCCATCCTTTGAGACCACAAAGCCAAGTAAATGACCAAAATTGACACAAAACAGACATTTGTGCGGATTGAGTCGTATCTTGTAGTGTTGGCAACATAGAAATATCGCTCTTAAATGTTGCGGATGATCTGTCCGCTTTCGCGAATGAGCCGGAAGATCGTCGAGATATGGTTGAACAATGTTCTTGATGTCATGGAAGGCATAATTCATTGCCCTCTGAAATGTTGCCCCTGCGTTCTTTAAACCAAAGGGTAGCTTGCGATGTGTGAATGTGCCCCACAGACAAATAAACATAGTATTTGAATGGTCTTGTGGGCAGATATTTATTTGATTATACCTAGAAAATCCATCCATAAACGAAAAGATTTCACATCCGGCGCATTCATCAATTATCTGGTCAATGAAGGGTGTAGGGTAGTTGCCTTTCGGACAAGATTGATTTACATCCCTATAATCGACGCACACTCTAATCATTCCTTGTTTTCTCATTATAGGAACAATATTCTATACCCAATACGTTAGAGGAACCAAGTAAATAAAACCAGCATGGAGGAGTTTTTCAACTTCCGCCTTGATGGCAGCAACTTTCTTGGGGTGCACCTGCCGGAGCCATTGTCATACCGATTTGACATCTGGATACATATGAATTTCATATTCAACTATGCTCGAGTCAATGCCTAGAATTTCATCATATGACCAAGCAAAGACATCTCTAAACTCACGAAAAAGAGCGTAATATACTTCCAGTTCTGAAGGAGAACACGATTTGCTGACATGAATATTCTCTACAACATCTATTTTGTTCAACATATTTATGTCAATAGTCTCTTCAATATTGTACAGGTTTTGCTCAAAATCCACCGTATTTACAGTATTTGATAGAAAGTCAAAAAATGAGGGATGATCAAGGTCACTGGAACTATCCTCCTTACAATTTGGAAGATGGGAATGATGGTGGTAATCTTCCCATGGTGCCCCGTCAATCATCATTGACTGAACAATTCCTTCATCTGTATAATGTACTTGCGACCAAGGATCTGAAGGGGTGCCATATTCCTTAGACCTATCTATCCACATGCTTGATGAGCATTGGTTTGGGTTTGCCTCCCATGCCGAAAACATTGATTGCTACAATATTTCTATTGGGCTTGGAGGTAATACTTGTAGATGATCCATGTTAGTATCATTTTCAGACATCTTTTGAATAGAAGATATCATATTGCAGGTTCCCACCGTTGCCACTTTTTCCAAATTGATTGGAGGCGGTAGGGAAAAATCCCCCATTAATGTAGGGTCTTTTAGTAGGCATACTCTGATATTTTGAAGCGAACGAGGGCTTCCATGGATCATCGGAATGCTTTCGGTAACTTGTGAACTGTTGGGGAGAAATGTTTGTTGGTCGACGACCATAATTCCTCCTTGGAAGGGAAATGCAACCTTCCTGAAGCACATCGACACAACGACAGCCATAGCATATATCCAGGGCCTTCCTAGTAGGATGTTGTAATCGAGGTTTCCGTCGATAAATTCAACATCAATTTCTATTGTTTTTCCCCCCAGTTCAATTTGCAAGTTACTCAATATCCCATATGGGGTGTATTTTCGTCCATCAAATGATTTTAATGTCGTCGATGATCACGACAAGGGTGGAGATCCTAAAGTTTTCTAGCAACTCATCGACATAATACATGTAGATGCCCCCTCATCAATAATTGTTCGATGAACAGTTTTGTTGAGGGCTTTCACTTGAATAAGGAAATCTAGTTGAGCTGGTAACTGAGGGTCATATCCTTTGTGGTTAAAGGCCACAAGATTGGAATCTGTTGGGTCAATCCCACCTATCGTTGACAATAAAGCTTGCTTTTGGGAGGGGCAATTTTGAAGTACCTCAAGTGTCGACATAGCGGACGACGATTGGGCCAGATCCTCCACTACATTATAATGTTGTGCTACTCTGGAACGAGGATTAAATGTTGATTTGTGTACTACTCCCTTTGGCGGTTTTATCATTAGTTCTGGAGTGATGAGTGGCACAACTTCAGTTCAAGTCGTTGTCAAACTACTAGGTTGATCATTATCCTTGTTGTTCGACATCTGTGGATTCTCGTAATCTTTATTCCTTGTCGATATCAAAGCATCATTTAGCTGCTTTGAAATAGAAAACATTAGCACTTGGGATAGGGAAGCATTATCGCTAGCAACCAGATTTATTCCTGGGTTCGAAAACGGATCAGTCAATACTGCCAAGGTTTTTGAACTCTTGAAGAATTTTCTAAGCTCAACTTTATATGGACACTCTCTCGTCCAATGATCCTCATCACATATAAAGCATGGATGACTTGATTTCCTATCCCTAGTAGGCTGAAGTTTTTCAGGAGATGACTCCTCCTATTTCTTATTCTTCCCTTTCTTTTTCTTCTTGCCTCCTGGTTGCTTGGGTTCTTTGCCTTTGTCAGTCAACACAACATTTACTTCCGAGGTGAGAATTTCTTCATTTGTATTTTGACTCTAAATTGTGTGGGCCTTCTTTGACGTAGCCCTTATAGTTTTTGTGCTAGTCGTACCTATCACGCCATCACTAGCATGAGAGTCTTTGTTTGATTTAGGAGGGGGAGGAACGGAAAATTATAGTCTAGGAGCATCAGAGATTTTATCGTAGAGCATGCCAGACTGAGTATAGATCAAGTCTAGATATTGTGCATGAGCAATAACTTGATCTTCAGTGACGACTCCTCCCTTTGCCACATCTTTCGTAATAGAAGGTAACAATGACTTAATAAACAATTCAGCCAATAGTTTATTAGGAACATATGTTTTTACCATTCTACGACAACATCGCCACTCATGAATATGATCGGATATGTGAGTGGTCGTCATTTGTTTGAAATTGGTAAGAAGCTATGTTCTTGTTTCGTACCTTATGGGTAACTGAAAATGGGTTAAAAAGGTTGTGGCTAGGGTACTGAAGTTATCAAAAAAAGCTCTAGGCAATTCGATATACCATGTTGTTGCTGGACCAATTAACATTCGCTGAAAAAGGCGAAGCCTGATCGAATCATCGTTGAGAGTGTTTGATGAACACCACAGATGAAAGGTCATCACATGATTCGATGGGTCTTCACCCAGATTTCTATTAAATTTAGGAATATCTTATGGAAGTTTATGTGGAATTGCTGGCCACCAAGGGGCGTAAGCAATTGGATCGCTCGTTAGTCGATTCAGATCTGATAACTCTAAAGTTGCTACGAAAGGCAACTGTTGATTCAGGCTTGGTGAAGCATACCCAGGATAAGATGGAATTGCCTGAGCAGTTGGTCTTTGCATACCAGCATAATGCATTTGATGCTAGTAACTCTGATAAGATTGATGGGCATGACCATCATGATATGATTGATGTTAACCGTTTTGAATATACGGGTGCCCATTAATTGCAAGGACTTGTTGCTCAGATCCTTGGTAAGCTTGTTGGAATTGTGGTTGTTGATATTGTACCAGCCATGGTTGTGAAGCCATGAGCTGTTGCCCAATACTGATTTTTTGACAAAGATGGGGGGTAATGGTCCCCATATGAACCTGGGTCACTCTACTAGTCGGTAATTGTTGTTGCGTCGCAGGGACAAGAGGTTGTTGTATTACAACCTGAGAAACCTGAGGTTGGCATACAATAGGCAACGCTTGTATTTGTGACACCATCATGATAGCCAGCATAGTGGGGATATTTGACACAGGTAAACTTTGTTGCATTGAGTATATAACTCTTGGTTGTTGAGGCAATATTGGCACCCAACCGTTAGATGTAATTCCAGCATACCCTGCATTCTGTTGTGAACTCTCGCATGGTTGTTATCCCAGAGGATACAATGAAAGGGTATATTGCCCTCCATACGGTGATAAACCAGTGCTCAAAGGAATGATTTGACTTTGGGGACCGGATTGCCAAAATTAACACTGCGAAGGATCAATTTGTTGAGACTCAACATAAGAGATTCCAAATATTATTCCGAACGAACAAACAAGAACAGTCCATATTGTCAAAAAAGCCCCTGGATGGACTCCATCCAGCGGTTGAGAGCTAGTTGGGACAGATGGTACACCGGCGAACATTGTCAGAGTAGCAGCAGGAAATTCTGTTACCGCTGTGTTGGATGACATAGTCCTAGATGTCAATGGTTGTTCAGACATATTTAGTCTATCCAAAAGATTCCTCAATGATTCTTCAGGAACTTCCAATGGTGGGAGAATAACTTCTGATGAAGAAGGATATAGGGTGACCCCAGCTCCAAATTGTGATGGAGTGTTAGATGGGGGATCCTCCACAATCTCTTCTATGGAAATCAATCTAGGCGGAAGAGGTAGACCACCAGGTCTGTAAAATATTTTTGGTGCCGAAGAAGGTATAAGTTCTATAGTGACTGATGTTTGGGGAGTAACACCTTCCGAATCAGCTGTAGATGGAGTCGGTTCGGGAATAGAAGTGTTTACTGTCACACTAGGATCAATTGTAATGTCCTTTTCTGGCTGCAGAATTTCTTCTGTAGAGGCAAGGATACCATAAATGTTCGGAGTAACCAGAGTCTCCGAGGATGTCGGAGTACTTGCTCCAACCAAACTAGGGGACTTTGATCCGATCAAACGAATTCGCTTTGTCCGGAATAATTTCATTTCCGTATTCAACGACAGTTGACTTGTAAGCCTCCGCCAAGGACGAGTTTTTGATTCACTTTCTTCCACGATTGCGGATTACTTGATCAACTCAAAATAAAAGGGGAAAGTGATTCTGAATTAAATTAATTTTAGACGCTTTGACACAACTTGTTTTTTCAATTTTTAAGAGTTTGAAAAAACAAAAGATGACTCTAGTCGCATTCGATTTTTAATGAGCCTGAAGTGACAAGTGCTCAGATGGGACTTTTCCTTTAAGGAGTCTGAAAATGAATGAAAGAGACTACTCTGGAAATCTAGACAGAGGGATTACCAAACCAATCACAAAACTACAGAATACTTTTTACGGTACGGTAGTCAATCTTCCTGAATGTTGTGTTCAATGCATTACGATTGATAGGGCGGCAGACATGGCTTCCTAAGGATAAAGGATATAGCCTATTTTCGTCTCCCAATATATACTCAACGGTACATGGGAGCACAAGTCCGTACTGGAACTTGTCATCTTAAAGAGGAGGAATCACCCAACCAGCAATGAAAGCGATAGTTACCAGGTTTTACGACACCGGAATACATCTCTAGCCTAGACTTCTAAATGTTGTGCGTTAGGTTCCAAAGCATTTTTATGTTCATTGAATTTATTTTGTAGTTGATATTGATTAAGAAATTTGCCTTTAAAGTTCTCCACATGGTGTAGATATACAATTCCTAAAATGCAATTTAAGATGATAAACAATCATTTAATCTCCTTTTTGCAATGAAAATCCTAGCTACTAAGGAAAGAGAAATGAGATTCTTTCAACATAGAGCACAGAGCACACACTAGATGCATTGTCCTAAATCAAACCAACAAGCATTCTAAATGCAAATGCACATGCATGTATTTGTTTTCAACCTTCTTAATGTGTGAATGACAAGATGAATGCTAAGTACAAATCTGAATTAAATTTTCAAAGCGACAGTACTAACAATTTTTCTTCAAAATACGAAAGGAAGATAATGACGACACTTTGCGATTTCGAATTGAAAATTGTTGTCAACACTTGGAAAACTACTAATTCAAATCAAATATAAGAGTAACAGTATAATTGACCATCAATAATAATAGGATTCTCTTCTACAGCTGAAAACGACACTTGCGACACTTCCAAATCAAGAAACGATAGTTCGATTACGCTACTTCTTTGTAAAAGAGAACTGAAAATGGCACACAATACATAAAAAAATTTAGAGTTCTTTGCACAATGGAGGTGTAATGATGGAAAGGAAGGGGGTTTCCATAGTGGTATACTGATCACAGACAACAAAACTCTTGAATAAAGCTGAAGAGAGTGAACAAAAAACCAAAATCTGGAAGCAGAAGAGGTCTTGTCTGATCAGTGCACTTGTAACACAGGGAAAGTGTGATGCAGCGCACCTACTGCACATGGGAGGTGCGATGCATCCAGCTTCCCAAGAGGAGAAGGTGCGATGTTCTAGGGACAAGACTTCAACTTGGTTCTTGATCATAGTTTGCAGCTCAGTTCAGGGATTTAGGCCGAGAAAGTGATGTTCAGTAAATATAAATGACAGGGGCTGATCTAATTAGGTTACTAGAGCCACCACCAAGGCAATTAGAGTGTTTTCAAATCGATTGTTCAATTTATAAAAAAAACTCGGAGATAGACTAAAGCAGCATTGATCTACTTTGCACTTGCATAACAAATGAAGTTTGAAGGCTAGCTGGCTTGACTTCAGGCTCCATCTATAAGTTTATAAAACAAACAAATATAGACAAGCAAACAATCTATTCGCTCCCCAATGGAGTCGCCATTTTGTTATCGGGAAATCTAGTGTCCACTTGGAGCTGCTAGTCCCACTAAGACTGGTAGCTATCTTAGAAACAAACAAAATAAAACTACTTTCGCTTTCCTTTATGAGAAGTAGATAAGAGGGGAACAAAGGACACTAACCTCAGTCTTGCGCTTGGTTCCTTGCTTGGTTCCTCTCCATTCTGATAGATCTTTTCCACTCCTCCTTCGTCTACCCAACTTCAAAGTGCACCTGTGGAATCAAAGCAGCATAATACTATCGAAGAACAAAAATCTACAATCATAAACAATACAGGACCAAATATATATTAACCACACAAATGCATATATCATCAAACATACAAGAATGTGGAGGAAAACTTGAATAGATTTATTAATATCAAGAATAGAAAAGAGGATTACAACCCATTGTTCTGACCCAGCATCATCCTCTGAGCATGAAAGCCCTTCTTCACCTCATGAAAAGCTTAGATCACCCAACACTATGATATTGCACTAGGAAACCAACAGCACTTCCTTACAAGATACAAGATTCCAGCCTCTGGATCTCTATGATGAGGATCCATATATAGATGATTGTAGGGGGTGAGTCAGCTTCTGGGATTTTGATTAGTGTCCTCGCTCTGATAGTTCTTGATTCCACTTGGAGATCGATGATCTCTTACTCATCCTTGGGCGAATTCAGAGAGGCAATTGTCACAGGAGAAGTTTCTAGAAGATTCCTTGATCATCCACCTTGCAAATTGTCTCTGCCATTTGTCTACTCTCACCCATCGCACCCTATAGAAGGGATTTCCAGTATGCATCACACTTTTTACACTGAGAAAGTGAGATGCATCGCACCCTCTGCACTGGGCAATCTGTATGGTCTAGTTTTGACTAGTTCTGAGCAGTTTTCCATGGAGAACTTCTGGGAGATGATGTAATTAGCTGACCTTGTTCCTTTAGGGTGTGAAGCAACAATTTTAAGGACTTAGGAGCCCTTGGTTTATGGACATGTATGATTGGGGTTGCAGTGCCCAAAAATGTCTATAACACATGGTCAAAGTGCGATGCATACGGGCTGGTACACTAGCCAGGTGTGATGCATACTGAAAGAGCCTTCTGTGGGGTGCGATGAGCGAGAAGAGATAAATGGCAGAGATATTTTTCTAAGTGCATGCTCATGGAATATTCTAGAAACTTTTCCTATGACACTTGCCTCTCTGAATTCACCCAGGGATGAGTAAGAGATCAAAGAAATCTCCAAGTGGAAGCAAGAACTATTAGTGGAATGACACACTAATAAAAAACCCAGAGCTAACTCACCCCCACAAGGCATCCATATATGGATTCCTCATCTGAGAGATCTAGAGGCTTGAATTTTGTAATTTGTAAGGAAGTGTTGTTGGTTTCTCTTTGAGAAGGAACATTGTATTGTTGGGTGATATTGCTTTTTCATGAGGTGAAGAGGGCTTTCATGCTGGGAGGATGATGTTGGGTCAAACAACTGAGTTGTAATCCTCTCTTCTATTATTAATAAAGTTATTTGAGTTTTCCTCCATATACTTGTGTATTTGTGAATCTTGTTATTTGTGAATGCAATTGTATGGTCAATGTATTTCTGATTCTGCATTGTTTATGGTATTATAGATCTCTATGCTTTGATGGTGTTTTGATGGTGTTTTGTTGCTTTGCCTCTACAGGTATTCTCTAAAGCACGACAAGTAGGAAAGGAGTGGCAAACTCTATCAAGGGAG
This sequence comes from Pinus taeda, assembly GCA_000404065.3. Lineage (NCBI taxonomy): Eukaryota > Viridiplantae > Streptophyta > Pinopsida > Pinales > Pinaceae > Pinus > Pinus taeda. The sequence continues at coordinate 38,341 of APFE031008572.1, forward strand.
AGAGGAAACAAGCAAGGAGCCAAGCGAAAGATTTAGGTTGGTACTATTTGCTTCTCTCTTATCTATCATACATAAAGGAAATCACAAGTTACTTTGATTGTTTGTTTCTAAGATAGCTACCCATCTTAGTGGAACTAGCAGATCGAAAAGACATTAGTTTTCCTGGAAACAGAATTGCGACCATACTGGGGAATTATTAGTTTGTTTGTTTGTTATTGTTGTTTGCTTTATAAACTATAGACGGAGCCTGAAGTCAAGCCAGCTAGCTTTCGAACTTCTCTTGCTATGCAAGTGCAAATTAGATCAACACCGCTTCAGTCAATCTCTGGGTTGGTTTATGAGCTAAACATCTGACTTGTAAAAATCCTAGTGCCCTAGTGGTAGCTCAATAACCTCCTAAGATCATACCCTTGTACTTTGTTTTTACTGTCTATCATAACTTTGCTGAAATAATTGAACTTAGCTACAAATTTTGAGCACAAACCAAACTCAGTTTCATTCCCTAGACCATCACACTATCTGTAAATGGCAACCTGTATGCATCGTACCTCCCGTGTGTTGCAGGTGAGATGCATCCTGTTTCCCTTAAGGACAGGTGTGATGATTGAATGATACTATTTTCCTCTTTGGGAATTGGTTTTTCTCCTTGTTTTCAGCTCTATTAAGTAGTTTTTCTTCTTGTGATCAGTATCTCATTACTGAAGCCTTCTTCCTTTACATTATTCAACCTCCATTGATCAAGATTTGTGAATTTTTTTTTGTGTATTTTTCATCATTTACAGTCCTCCTTTGTCAAGAGTAGCTTAATCGAACTGTCGTCTTTTGATTCAAAAGTGTTGTAACCGTCGTTTTGATTCAAGAAGAAGAGTGTCGTAAAGTCTTCCTCTTATAGATAGTTGATTATACTTTTGTCATTGTATTTGATTTGAATTGTCAATATTTGAAGTGTTGAAAGCAGTTTTCCATTCAAAATCAAAAGTGTCGTTTTAGTCTTCCTTTCATTTTGAAAAGAAATGGTTGAAGTGTCGCTTTGAAGAAAATAGTTCAGATATGTACTTAGTTTTCCTTTTTGGCATTCTTACATTAAGGAAACAAAAAAACAAATACATGCATGTGCATTTGCATTTAGACTGCATGCGGAAAATGATTTAGGGAAAGTGCATTTAGTGTGTGCTCTCTGCTCTCTGTTGAAAGAATCATACTTTTCTTTCCTTAGTAGCTAGGATTTTCATTGCTAAAAGAAAACAAATGACTGTTTATCATTTTAGATTGCATATTTAAGAATTTTACATCTACATCACGTGGTGAACCTTGAAGGACAAACTTCTAAGAAAGATCAACTCTAAAATAAACCTCAATGAACATAAAAACACTTTGGAACCTAATGCAATACATATAGAAGTCTAGGCTAGAGACATGTTTCGACATCGTAAAACCTGGTAACTATCATTTCATTGAAGGTTTGGTGATTCCCCCTGTTTGATACGACAAATGCCAATACGGACTTGTGCTCCTTATACTGTCGAGTATTTATTGGGAGAGAAAAATAGGCTGATATCCTTTATCCTTAGGAAGCCGTGTCTGCCGCCCTATCAATCAAAATGCACTGAACACAACATTTGGGAAGATTGACTACCATACGTAAAGTCCTTGGTAATTTCTCTTTAATTTACCACCAAGGTGTATATTGCATTTTTGCGATTGTTTTGGTAATCCCTCTGTCTAGATTTTAAGAGTAGCCACTTTCATTCCTTTTTGACTCCCTAAAAGAAAAGGTCCATCTAAGCACTTGTCACTTTAAGCTCATTAAAAGTTGAAGGCGACTAGAGTCACCTTTAGCTTTTTCTCGACTCTTAAAAATTGAAAAAGCAAGTTGTGTCAAAGCGTCATAAAATTTATTTAATTCGGAATAACATCCCTGTTCCTTCATTGATCATAGCTTGAGGTAATGGAGTCCACCAATCAAGGAATTCCGCTTTGGGGGAATCATAGTCCCTTCTCTTCTTGGGGAGATATTGGTGCTCCATATATGGCTACATTGTCCCTTCTAGGAATCACAATTGGCCTTCCAGTATGGCTATTCTCAACCTCTATCGTTCAAAACACTATAATTCCTCAGCAATCAAATCAACAACCAAATGATACTGAAGTCACACCTTCACCTTCTACTTCGTTTGTTTCTCCCTCTCCTTCTTCCTCCTCGCTTGGTGAAATTAGTGATGCTAAAAACCAAGTAACCGAGAAGAAGAAGAAGAAGTCAATCAAGCAAGGGGGCAACCATGCATCATCCAGTGAAAATATACACACCGAAACTTACAAACCCAAATCCCCATGCATAATTTTTAAAGAGAACCACTTTCATCGAGATTGTCCTTGCATTTCGCGGATCTTGAGAGAATGGTCTCCCCATTTGCACCATCTAGTGTCATCAACCTCTATCGATCATGTTGACAGCACACCATCAACTAGTGAAAATGAAGTCAATGGACAAAAAGGAAAGTCCATATTTCCTTGTAGATTTTGTGGAGGCGATCATGCCCTTCACCGTTTTCCTTTTCTAGATGAAGCCAAAAGTTTCTTGGATAACCGTCCTGCTTCACTGCAACGACTTCCGCCTGGATACAAGGGACTCTTTCCAAGTCCATCGCTAGTTGAAAATTTGACTGACATAAATCAATTATCGGTCGAAACACCTATCATTAAAAGTAAACTTTCTGAGTCCAAACCGGAACCAAGTCAATAGGTCGAGATGGTAGTCGACCCAGTCTTGCCTTCAGAAGATCTACCTTCAGATGATACAATTTCCAAAGAGAATGAGAATGCCACCATTCAAATTCTTTTTGTTAATACAGAGTTTGATGAACATGGGGGAAATCCACCCATTCCTTTACAACAGGAGGAAAGTTCCCTAGTTCAGTAGGTTTCTCTAGTCGTTTATCTGGTACCTCCTCTGAGCAGTCTAGTTGTTTCCTTCAATTGGAATCAACTAGCAAGACCCTGCCTTCCATCTAGCATGCCATTCTAGATCATAGTACAAGTGTACAAAATGATCATGTCTAGCACCATAATAGATGAAGGGGCTTTAGTGAGGATCCTTTCCTCAACTGCTTGGAAAGCGCTTGGTTCGCCATCGCTTATGCCTGAGAAACAAAATTTGTTAGGCTTTAACAAAGGATCCAGTCGACCGTTAGGGATCCTTCGAAAGTTACCCAAAACTTTGAAAGGGAAAATCGTTCACTTGAATGTGATGGTAGTCCAAGGGCCATTATATTACAATCTACTCCTTGGGCATGACTATGTTTATAGCATGGAAGCTATCGTTTCTGCACTCTTCCAAGTGATGTGTTTACCGCATGAAGGCAGAATGGTACAAATTATCGACCAGCTTTCATTTCCTAGTTCAAACACAACTACAAGTCAAACATCATACGTAAATGGTCTTTTCACGTCAAGAATGTATCTTCAAGCTTCATTTCATCCACCTAATTACCGCGGGTATTTCGGTGAATGTAATGAAGTCTAGGGGGCATGCACCTTGGTCTGCTTCAGCAGACGAACCCAACTAAAAAGATAGATTTCCTTGTAGGTTATATGATTGGTTTGAAACACCATTTCTTTGTAGGATTTGGGATCGGTCTGAAACATTTATCTCCTTGAAGGTTATGTGATTGGGAGTTGCTACCCACACCATTCACCTTTGTCTGCGCTGCGAACAAAGCTGAGGAAATGTTTTATCCGCTCTACGGACAAAACAATCTTGCTTAAATGCAAGCACTTCCATATGGTAACCTAGAAACTCTACTTTTCTTTATATCTGGGGGCATGCAACCCTTTTTATGCAAGTAAAAGACGACCAATTAGGTTAGCTTTGTAGTAGTTTTAGTTTATCTTTTTAGCTTAGGTTAGTTCAACTTCTTGGGTTAGGTGAATGGTCCGATCCACCATTCACCTTTGTCAGTGGCTCGAAAACAAAGCAAAGGAAGGATTTTGCCTCGGCTGAGGACAAAACCATCCTACCTAACCTCAGTAGTTCCTTAGATTTTAGTGTAGTTAGCTCAGTAGTTTGGTCATTTCTAACCTACATGAAAAAGGGAATGAGTAAAGTTTCCTATGGTGCAAACTCATTAAAAAATGAACCTACTAACAAGAGACATCTTTAAATAACTGGCAAGAGCAATGTTTCCATAAAGTTCAAGCTCATTAAAAAATAAACCTAGAAATGAGCAATGTTTTTGCAAGTTTCAAGCTCGTTAAAAAATAAACCCGCCACTGAGAATAGTTTCTTTTGATTCAAGCTCATTAAAAAATGAATCCACCCTCAGTAAATAACCTTTGTGATTTCCTTGCTATTAGAATTTTGAACCGTGGTTGTGTTCCTACCGTCACCTCCATTCTTTTGGCCAATCATACACTTCCACTTGATTGTTCACCTTTTTGACGAATAGCAGCGATGAGTGGTCCTGTTAGCCACCCTCTCCACACCGCCATGTTTTGAGAAGTTCCAAACTTACCTAGAACCAGTTGCTACCCAAAACACCACTCATTCCTAGAGAACGAGTCTCTTTTAAACTCTTTTCAGACTTGTTAAATATAAAAATATTGTCGAGTAGTTGGCCTCTTCAGCTCATTAAAGTGATTGGAAGTGAAATTCCTCTTGTATTTTAATCTTTTTGGACCTGAGGGATTATCACAAAAAATATCGATCACTTGTCTTTTTCAGCTCGCTAAAGTGATCGAAAATTCATCTCTTTCGTATTATTTTATACTTTTTCGGACTTAAGGGATTATGCTACAAAAAAGGACTTCTAGACTTTGCTTTTCATCCCTTTCCAAACTCTCTAAACATGAAAAGGACCAAGTTATCTTTTTCGTTAAACTTGTTAAAACAATAGTGACAAACTTGTCCACCCAGACAAGAACGAGTTTCACTGTCACTAGGCTCGCTAAAACATAGCAACAGGTTTGCTCGAAGGGAAAATTATAGAACAAGCATATGTTATCCTCCTCAAGCTTGAAAAAAATAAAGAGGTACTAGTCAGCAATGACTGGGAAAAAAGGGAAGAAAACTTGAAGAACTTTATTAGTAGCAGGTCTCTCTTGAACATGACACTTTCACTCCATCACCATGATTAAGCCGGGTTGGGTTATTCCGTTCACCGGTCATATCACCATTGGTCCTCTGTACCATCCATTTTTGGGGTTAACGCTACCAATCCATTTCAATGTCACCGACATGTTCAAGAGAAGTCATTTAGAGAATTCGTCACCCAGCTAACACCTCATCCACTGTAATACCTTCACCCTTCATTTTTCATGACCACCATTCCTGAACCTTGTATCATCAGATCATTTTCACCTCCAGAAAACCATTTTCTTCGTTTCATGTTGTAGATGCAAGATACATCAAGGCCATCCTAGGATGAGTCATTTCTTGTCGACATCATCTCATTATCCAAGAAGTTGGCTTAGAAACGACCCTTTCAGTACTTTGAAGCTTGCATGCCTCAATGGCAAGTTTCTCACTTCCGGTGATAGGTTTACATCAATGGCCTTCGACCAAAAGATTTTTCGTGGTGTTCTACATCAACTACTCTATTATGCCCTTTGAATTCCTTCAAAATAGTTTTTCAAAGCAAGCTTAAGCAAAAATTTAAAAAAAAATATACACACATCTTTTCACTTTGTAGGAGCTCGATATTTCCTCTGATGTATCTCTGTAATTTTGGATCATCCAATTCTGAAATTACCCCCTGGAGTAGCCCTTTGTGTCCTCTTTCCAATGCCACTAGTCTGATTCAAATTGGATTCTCCAAGGAAGAATTATGCCAAATCTCCATAGTGACCTGATTATAGACTAGTTCAGTAGAACGAACTTGTACGACATGCCACGTGTCCCTATTTTGACCTTTAGCTCTGAAAAATATATTCAAGAAACTATAGTCCGTCCTCTTTCTGTACCTTCTTACAAAGCTTCAATCCGATGCTCAGAGAGAAGGTTATGATGATTTTCCCCAGGTCACCTGTTTGGAATGTAATTTATGAGTCTGCAAAAAGACGAAGTTCCTCAGATCATATCTCCGCACATATAGTGCTAAAAGATCTGAAATTCGGACCCGAGGTTCAGTGCGATTTTGTCTCAAATGGGTTTTTTTTTTCTTTTGAAATGTCCCAAAAAAAACATTATAGTGAAAATTCCACGATGACCTATTTGGAGTAGCGAAACCCTAGAATCCAAAGCTCTGATACCAAATGTTATGAAACCAACTCACAAAAAGATAGAAAAGATAGATCAATGCCTTAGAATTCAGGAGTCTATGGAGTCACAATATAACCCAGCCGACCTAACAATAATAATATAAAGGCACAAAAATAACAATAGAGGGATTCTATGGGGCACAGTAATAACAATATGGGGATAATAGGGGCACAACAATATTAATAAGGGATACAACTACAATAGTGATGGGGTAATCACTAGTATTATAGGGACCTAACAATTAGATTAACCTAGTCTTGGTATCACACTGTTATTTTATAGATCTAATCCAAATCATCATAACTCTCCTCATAGTTGCAGACCAGTTTGGTATAGTGTGGTCCTTCTGCAAGGTCCAATGGGACTACAATGCGGAGTGATTTCCTTTCAAACAATATTGTCCTCATCTCACACCCTGTTCTTTCCCTAAGATTACTAATATTTCTGACTACGCAAGTCCATCAGAAGAATTATCCTTACTGGCACATTTGTTGATCAACTCTTATAGCCCTTTTAACACATTTCTATCATGAAATAGTTTTATACAAGTCTCCAAGAATGTGGTAAGAACATAGGGGTCAACCTCTGTAGGTGCGTTGGTATCTAACAATTTGTTCCAACTTCCTAAGGTTGAGGCCTCAAAAAATCTTTTCTTTGCTTCCATTAAAATTTCCTTTGCATGCTCCAGATCAAGCCTAAGTTCCTTTTTTGGATCCTTGCAGACCCATCCACCATATTCATGTGATTTTCCCTTATCATCACTAGTCAAGATCCTGCTTCACAGTACAATATTCACATTTGGGTCCTCTTTGTAGGGCTCAGCCCTCATCATCTGTAAGTTCTAGGTAGGATGTTGAGGCCTCACCTTCTTCTCTTACATCTTAGCTATCAGCATAGGACATTCTTCGATTGTGTGGTCAAACTAAGTGCGATATTGACAAGATGGGAGTGTCTAATTCATACACTCATGTGCATAATGTCATAGCATTCCACAATTGTAACAGATGCCCTGCCCTCAACCCCTACCAGGTCCTCCTCCTCCTTGGCCTCGTCTATACCCCTGATATACTTTGTGCATTCCCCCATTTCCCTGATCCAAAGGTCGATTTTTTGCTTGCATTCAATACGTAAGCATCCTCTCCATCATTGATTCATAATTATGATAGTGGTGCTCATCATGGCCTACATATTTATAGAAATTGAAGAACAATTGTTGTAGTGTCTGTACAAACTTTTGCAAAAAATGAAAATTGTTTGTTACATGTTTTTTGGTGACCTAACAAATAATGAAATAACGCACCATAATGCGAGCCCCACACTTGGTCCTACTAGACCTTCCTGCCTTAGGGGCATACCCCCCCCCCCCCCGATGTAATCTGCGAAGATAAGGCAGTGATAATTATCATGCCCTCCCCCTGATTTTTACACTCGAGACACCAAACTTATTTGTGTACCTTCGGGCGAGCCACTTTTTCCTTTTTCAAGCTATGCAACTCCAAGCAAAGGTTCTACGACTCCACATAGATATATTGAACCCCCAAAGAATATTCCTGAATAGACATTTCATCCAATCTCATCACAATTTCTAGGGCTCCTGCCTAACTTCCTATCTTTTGCTGTGACAAAGCAACCCTTAGGTGGGTCAGGAGCAAGGCTACAAACCATTTATGGTGCTGACTATCTGTGAGATTCATATGTATATCTGGCACTTCAATCTTTGATCTAATTACCAGGGAATTTCACCAGGCCTCATCATGATTTCCTTAAATCTGATTACTGATTACGATTCAGACTTAGCCTTACCAAATTCTTTGTTTAGAGTGGTTTGAGTGTTTGCTAATGACGCCATCAGGTTATCAGTGCAGTACTTAATGTACCATGTCAGTGTGTGATCCTGAAAAGTGGTAACCAACTGCACCTTATTTATATTATCATCTACAATTTGTTGTTTTTTCCATACAACCTTTGCAACAAACAACAACTAATCCGGATCCTCAATTTCTATGCCCTTGAAAATGGAAACTTCATCATATTCGACATGTCGACCAACGACAGAGGTGGTGGTGGTGTGGGTGAAGGTGTGTGTTGTGGAGGTGAAGGTGGGGGTGGTGTGGGTTGAAGAGGTATCTACACAAAACCCTACTTTATCAATTGGACAATGCTCTGTGGCTAAGCCTGTGTTGCTCCCTCTTCATCACTTGAAGGAGGTCCAATCAATGGACTATATTCAGGACCTGTTCTCCCTTGATTTCTAAAAATTCATCCGCTTTGTGTAGATAAAAACATCAAGGTAATGGCATAACCTACTTTTCACACAAGAGCATCTTAATCCAAGAATTCGAATATCTTAAATACTTACCTCACAGCCCCTTGAAGAAGTGTTGCTCTGCTTCACTGTAACTAACTAAGGTATCAACCGTGAACTCTATAACAAATCCTACAATGACTCGATCAAACCAGTGATCAACTACACATCTGATCTTATTTTTAGAAGCTTCCAACCTCTGCATGAGCTCTGGGGTCCACATTATCGGACCATCAAGCCTTTGCCTTTCTTGGCCATTTGCTAATTTAGCAATCCACTCATATAGTTCGATCAAGAAGTGGCAGAAGAAGATATCATGTATTTTTGTATACAAATATTTGTCCAACCACTCTTATTTTGTCAGGAGTGGGTTCCTGTTTTCTTGCACCACGAATTCGTGGATCTTTCTATCCAACCACTTCTCAATTTCCTTCTTGGTCAAATTCTAGTGATGCAACATCACACATCTCTTTATGCAGATCCTGGTCCCAGAAATAGAACCATTTGTTGGCTTAGGGGGACCTGATCCAAGTTCAGAGTTAGTTGCAAAAAAAAATCTCTACACTACTAGCCCTTTTGGCATCAATCCGTGGAGCGTGGACTTAAGTCTCACAGGAAGCAGTATGGAGGGATGTTTGAACCAAGTTTCCGCACCCAGAGATCAGCATGATGTCCTTTTGTGTTGTAGATCTACCTTTGCACAGATCGATAATCCCTTATCGCTATCAATATAACTTCCTTTAATCAACCTATAGACCTCTACGAAGGTCTACCACTGGCTTTCATGCACCTTGAACGGGTGAATTAGCTACTTACACGCATCATATATTACTCTTAATCCAATATTTACTTAGATCTACTTAAGTGTTCGATATTTTTAACATACAATGATATAAACTTCATGTAAGAACTTAACATCAATTATGTTTAGATACAAATATAGATCTAGGAAAATCGCACATCAATACATCATTATTTCACAAAACCATCATTTATCACAGGATAAAGTGCATTCATTCGTAACAGAAGTAAAGAGATAAAACACATGAATTTCTGGAATAATCTTCTTTTATTGGTATTCAGTTAAAATTACAGACTCAAAACTTCCCTGCGCACTTAGCTGCAGATCCTTTCTTCTACCTTCTGTGCTAACTTAGAATCCTTTTTTCATACCCATAGTCTTCTTCTATTCCTCTATTATTCCTTAGACTCTCTAAGGCACACCTATTTATGCAATCCCATGGTCCGCGGACCATGGGAAAATGTTCAAAAAGCTAACTTAACATACATAAAAGGGGGTAAAAACCCTTTTTGACTCTTTACTTAACTACGTGCTCTGCAACCAAAATTTGTAGAGACTTTCCATATTTTTACATAAAACTTAGGCTTTTGCCCCAAAATTGACCCAAGGGACCCCATCCCAGCATTAGGTTATATTTTTTTGATAGCATGATATATATATATATATATATATATATATATATATATATATATATATATATAAATAGTATATATATATATATAATATATATATATATATATATATATATATTATGGTTGTTATATGTTATCAAATTGATTATTAGGGTTATTTCACTGATATATTGATGTTGTAATTTGGATTGGACATATGCGTGATGGTTATGTTCATTGAATTGAATATCATGATGTTATATATATTGTGTTAACTTGGATTGACCTAAGAAGATGGTTATGGTTGTGAAATTTAGGTATGAGCCGACATATTTGTGATATGGTGTTGTACTAAATTGGATTGAATTTGCATATGTGATTGATATGTATGAATGAAAAATGCTTATGAGCTTATGATGTGAACATGTTAGTTAGTTATTGTTATGGATATCATGATTTATGTTTGAGTTGATATGTTGTGAAGTTTTATCATTCCAACCTAGATTGATTGTCTAGACAAGATAGCCTCACCTAAGTTTACTTATGTCATATATGTGGTGCTTGACTATTTGATTAGGTCATCTAGTTAATTTACTTAACATGGTATGTTTCCAAGTTTGTTGAATGTTTGATTTATTTCATAATATGAGTATTTGTTCAAATGATATTTTTTTGAGATGATTGTAGTAATACATGTGTCAAGACAGTTGATATGTACTTGAGTGTAGTAGGTGACAGTTGTAGCATTATGTCTAATGACTATGAGTTGACTAGGGATTATGACATGATTGTTAGTATTGGTAAAGGTTTATTTCAAATCGATAGGTATTATTGTCTCGATATTTGGAACATGGGGTAGACATGTGTGACAAGTTTTAGGAAACATGCTTGGTATTAGCGTGACAAGGTAATAGTTGATGTGTTTATATAACTAAGCCTTGATTGCAACAAGGTAAAAAGTTAAAAGAAAGGAATTGGGCAAGAATTACTTGGGCTATGTTTCGAAACCCTAATTCCAAACGAATGTGGGCATTGCACATAGGAAGTGTTCTTAACCTTGATTTGTCTTAAATTATTTGGATATGTGCTATATTCATGGACATGTAGTTAACATGTATAGTATCTAGTCTCTAGTTATAGGAGGATTTGTCAAGGGAGATGGAATGGACATGTTCAAATAAAAGGAAATGTGCTTGGCACAAGAAGATAAGGTATCTATTATATTGTTATGTTTATTTATGAATTGAAAATTATGTGTTTATAGTAATATGATGTAAGGGATTGCATGGCAAAGAAATTTCCAGGAAATTTTGAAGAAGGATCTCGTTAAGATTTCCTTGGGAACTATGGGGATTGCATCATGGTGTATGTTGGTAGTCTTGTGCTTTTGGTATTTTTCAATTGTTGCACTTGATTTATGATTTTGATTGTATCTGGTGCATAACTATGACACTTTTTTGCGGTGTCTTATTTCTTTTGGTTTTCGTGGTCTTCTTGTTATTGTTTTTATTCTTGCATTTTATTGTTTTGAGTCTTGGGAATTGGTTGGGAAAGAGGAAAGTTAATGGAGCTTGGATAGAGTTGTGTGGTACCCAACAGGTAATGTGAGAAATGGATGAAGCTCGATGAATGAGTAAGCATAGTGAAAGGTAAGACTATGACAGTTGGTTGGACTCACTAGGTCCATTGTGGTAAATGGACAATGGCAATAAAGTTATGAGAAAGGTAACCAAAAAGGTAAAGTAAATGGATCTAAGGAGTGAGATGCCATGGCTATGTTGGGAATGACTATTATTAATGTGGCACATGTGTTACATGAATCAAGGAAGTTCACTTAAACCTTGACCTTGATATCTAGCAGTTATGTTATGATGATGATTATGCTAATGTTTATATATGTATATATGTAGGTGTGTATGTATGCCATGTTTGATAGGGTCATCATGGATCATGATTATTAATGCTAAATTTTATGTGTATATATATGTATGTATGCATATCGTTGTTTGACATAATCATGATTGTTTATGATAATGTTTATGTATATGTATGTACATATCCATGTATCTATGTAACTGTCCGATAGATCATCAAGAATATTTCTTGTGGCTTAATGATTTCTTATGAAGATGAATGCCATTAAGAGGTTCTTGGTCTTATGAAGAATCAATTGAGAAGAGTAGTCATGACAAATATACAAGGTCGGTATCATATGGTTATGAGTTGACATTATATGATTATATTATGTCTATGTTATGGACAGGTTATACCATGGCATACATCAGTGAAATAAAAGCAATGTGGTCTGCTGCATGCTAGGATAAGCATGGATAAGGCACTCGAAGCAAGATTTCTTCATAAGAATAGTATGGTTTTGGTTGTGTCGTACTACTCTTGTGCATATGTTGTATATGTTGTACATGTTGCATCTATGATGTGTGCACATGTGATGTTGTGTATATATAGTGTGTGTACATGTTGTTTATGCAATGTTATGTACAAGATGGTACAGATAGTGTTGTGTGAATATTGCATATGGCGTTGTGCATATGACTAGATATGCAGTGTTGTGTACAAATGATGCTATGTACATGTTGGATATGCAGTTCTATATATAGGTGGTGTTAATTGCATGTTGTACATGTGGTGCTACGTACACATGGTGTTGTGTACATGATTGTACAAGTGGTGGTGTGTGCATATGGTGTTCTGTACATGTTGTACAAGTGGCATTGTTTGCCAGTGATGTTCTGTACATGTCACGCATGTCGCATTGTGTAAATTTGGTGTCATATACTTGTCATGTGCGTGGTACTGTGTACATGTGGTATTGTGTGCATCTTTTATAGTGGTGTAGTGTACATGTGGCATTGTGTACACATTGTACAAGTGGTGTTGTGTACATGTGATGTTGTGCAGTTGGTGCTTTGTACATGTGGTACTGGTGTACATGTGGTATTGAGTGCATGTTATACATGTTGTGTTGCGGGCATTCCGTACTATGTATGTGCATTGTGTATTTATGGTATCGTGACATATGCATTCATTGTGTTGCACTCTATATATATATATTTGTTTTGTATTGTACACTAGGTGTAGGTGTATGTGTTGTATTTCAGGTGTAGGTGCATGTATTGCATGGTGTTGTATGCAATGTGTGATTGTATGTGTATGATGCACACCATGTGTATGTGCACATGGTTTAGGAGAAGGCACTGGGTGTTTTCCTGGTGTGGCAATTGTTGGGCACGGGATCCTCCAAGGGAAGCTTTGGGGCTAAAAGCCCATATTTTGGTCAAATTTTGTAGTCCAAGTGTAAAGACTCTACATTTTATGGTGCTTGACTGTTTGAACACTAGCAGTTTGATCACACTTTCCATACTAAACTGCGGTGGTGGCTGAGGTAAAGTGGGTGGAGATGGAGGTGAAGGGGGTAAAACGAGTGGCAGTGTGGGTGGAGGTGGTAAACGCGGAATTCTCTATCTTATCAAACTGACCGTGCTTCTTGGAGAAACTTTCGTGAGCTCCTCCTCACTTTCCTACGAGGGTGAAATTAAGGGACTATTTTCCAACTCCTCACTAATTCTGCTTTTGTAGATCTTTCTACTTCGTATAGTCCCAAACATTAATTTAGTCGCATAACCCACCTTTCACATAATAGCATTTTAATCTAAGTGTTCAGAGATTTAATATACTTACCTCATGGTCCGTTTAGAAAACGTCGCTTTGCCTCACTGTAGTTGATGGTCGTGTCTACCATGAACTCAGTGATAAATCCTCCTATTATTTGGTTGAGCGAGTGGTCACAGCTCGTGCTATCTTCTCTTCCAAGGCTTCTAGTATGCACACTAGTTCTCGAGTCCACACTATTGGTTTGTCGAGCCTACACCTTGCCTAGCTGTCTGCTAATTTTGTGATCCACTCATACAACTCAAATGGAAGAGATGTAAAGAAAATTTCATGGATTTCAGTGTACAAGTAGCAATCCAACCATTGTTCCTTAGATACTTGCGGATTTATGTTTTCCCACGCTAAGAATTCGTGAATCTTCTTGTCCAACCACTCTTCAATTTCTTTCTTTGTAGGATTCCAGTGGCACGACGTTAGTGGTGAGCCCCAGTATTGTAGCAATAATGCTACAACTCCTGGGGCTTCCTGTCTCTTAATTTTATCAACCCGG
>APFE031008572.1:62783-119231 GCA_000404065.3 Pinus taeda
AATTTGCTATCCTCTGATGTTCCAGCTATCCTTCCTTTTGGAAAAGATGAAAGTGATAGTGAGACTACTGAATTTTCTCTTATGGGTGAGCAAGAAAGATATCAAATAGAGGTAGAATTTAACAGGATGACAAACAAAATTAGTGAAAAAGAAAAACTTCTGAACATAAAGAGTGATGCCCTCAAAGAAGCGGTTACCAGGCTAAAATCTCATCAAAAGGTATGCAAAGAAAAGTATTAAAAGTTGCAGGTTGAAGCAACATCTATAAGAAATGAAGTCATTGAAAAGAACACAACAATCAAGGAGCTCAGAGATCGATCCAGTTATTATGAAATTATTGAAGCCACGATCCTCTCACTAAAGGGAGATCTTGAAGAATCAAGGAAGAAGAATGAAGATCTACATCAAGCAATTGAAAAACAAGACAATGAAGTCGTCAGCCTAAAATCCCAGCTAGAATGTGCCTCCAGAGTTCGTCAAATGCTGCAGAATGTAAATGAAGATCAAGAAAAGGAGATAATAAATCTAAGGAAAAAAGTGGAAGAAGGAAGAAAGTCAGAAGAAATTTTGAAGAAGCAATGTCTTGAAAAGGAAGAGCAACATCAAGTTGAGGGTAAATATCTTGAAACAGGTAAATTAGAGATAAGGATAAGCTTTTACGATTTCAAGATAGTACTAAAGTCTTGGATGATATTCTTAGTAGTCAAAGGTCTCCTGCTATCAAGACTGGACTTGGTTTTCATGAATCAGTTGAAGGATAATCTAGTGCACAAGGTGAAGCAAGGAACTCTAAAGAGAAATATAAAATGATCAACAAGGAGATAAGAGGTCAACCCCATCAAAAACCAAGGAAATAAATTCTTAAAAGAAAATCTTTTACTCCTTACTATGGAAGTAATAGTCGGCCATTTACTCAAATGAATAATGTTGAATGTTATGTATGTCATAATATTGGACATGTTGCAGCTAGATGTAGAAAAATAAGGGTTCAAGACTATTATGCAGAAAGATCATA
The DNA here is from genome assembly GCA_000404065.3 of Pinus taeda. Lineage (NCBI taxonomy): Eukaryota > Viridiplantae > Streptophyta > Pinopsida > Pinales > Pinaceae > Pinus > Pinus taeda. Next base: position 63,799 of record APFE031008572.1, read on the forward strand.
ACATTCAAGGTACTTTAATGGATATTGCTTTGCTTGCAATATGTATGGTCACAAGGCTGCTGATTGCTACAAAAGGAATATGAAACATGTAAGATGTTATGCATGTAACAAGCTTGGACATATAGCAAAGGAATGGAGGAACAAAGCACGGGCATCACACCAAAAGGAGAAAACATCATCACGCTTGAAGATATGGAGGAAAAAGGAAGTACAGTCAGAAAGTGGCGGCACAACACAACATACAGACATACCAGAATCAAAGGGAGCTGAAAGTACAAAACTTTAGTGTCCTAAATCTCATATGCAAATTTCATGAAATGAAGTCGCATATATACGCGAGTTAGACACTGCAAAGTCACGTATATGTCAGTACGAGGAAAATCAGCGGGGATAGGATCAGGAAAAGGATCAGTTTGATTTATTTGCACTATTTGATAATGGTTACATTTTGCTGATGATGTGTGGAAATGTCTTGATGGTTAGAAGTATTTTGTTTCTAACTTGATAATGATGATGACTTGATACTCCTTGCTAATATGCATGATCAGATCTGACAGTAAACAAGACGGCACAGGTTTAGGGGGAGCATATACTTTTAATGCATTGTTGGCAATATGGTTAATAGTCCTTGGTGATGATGCTTATGATATGGTTATGAGTTGTTCAGATGATTCTTGGGGTTACATAGTTGATATTTAGATCAGATTTGTGGTTGATTCACTAATGGTGCATACATGGTGATCTTCATAAGGATAAGGAGAAGTACATAGCTTGAATTCACTTGATGATGAGTCTCTCATATGATGTTGTCGCCATATGCATAAAGATCATATATTGCAGGTTGTTCTTAGCACAAATGGATGAGGATTGTTGGCTGGATACAGGGATGATTATTCAAAGTTTCATTGTTGAAGACATGATGATGATGAGCTCTTACCTATATGATGATAGGTTGTTTCGTACATATGCAGATATTCCAAAATGATGATCATGGTGACTATGGTGTTTCTCACATAGAATGTGAAAATTCTATTGATGCGGACATACCTTGATGATTCATGCACTAATGCAAGTTGCTGATCCAGTTGCTTTTGAAAGATACTATGAAGCAGATCATACAGTCTTGTTGCTGATATTTATCTTAGGTGATTGGTCTTTTCTCATGATGTAATAGTGTGTCTCTATTGCAGTCATCTCTTCAGGTCATGTAACGACCTATGTTAGTTTCCCCACTATGCCTGGGATGAATAACGTTATCATATGTAAACTTTTGGTGTATCATCATTATGATGGATGATGGATGTATGTATTGAGTCTTTTGGTGATAGGAAGGTCATTTATGATATATAGAGTCATGTTCATCTTGTAGAACATCTTTTTACAGTCAGGGGGAGCTTGAGCATGAACAACACTATATAGCAGAGCAGACATCTCAGCTTGTTCTCAGAAAGAGCATTATCAGATTGGAGCACCATGGCATATACAAAGGGGGAGTTTATTCAGAGACTTCAGCAGATCTGGTTTATAGTCAAGGAGAGCATGTTCTTAGGGGGAGCATAACCCTTTGCCCTTGATGTCAAAGGGGGAGAGTGATTCGGTGTTGTTGCCATCAAGTACAACACATGCATCATAATGCCAACAGCTCGACCCCACCTGTGCCTTCGGTCTTAATGGCATTGGACCTCCCCCTGCCAGGTAGTTTGCAAACACTAGACAATGGTCCTTGTCATGCCCTTGGCCTTTGCATTTTATGCACCATACTTCCTCACGTGCCACCGACCAATTCATCCTATCTTGTTTCAAAATTTGTATCTCCAAACATAGATTCTACATTTGCGCATGGATTTGTTGGACTCCCAACCTACGGTCTTGTATAGGGGTCTTATGCAATCTGATTTCCATCTCTAATGCTTCGGTATCGATGAAAAGTTTTTGTTGTGACAGCATCATCCTTAAGTGTGGCGTAAGTGAGGCCACAAACCATGTGCGATGTTGTGCATTTGTCAACATCATATTGGCTTCACAAATCATACTCTTTAGCGTTTGGTCTAGATGTGAGGGGATCTTGTCCGGGAGCATCGTGATCTCGTTAAACCCAATGATCACTTGTGTCTCTGATTTTGGCCTGCTAAATTCCCTGTTCAGCACGCTCTGGATCTCTACAATTCCTACGTTCGGGTATTCATTAGAATTCTTGATATACCACGTTAATGTGTGATCTTGCAGGCACTCACCAGCGTAATATTATCATCCATAATTCCCTGTGCTTCCCATACTGCACTTACCATGAGCCATAATTGGTCCAGATCTTCATTTTTTGTTCCTCTGAACACCTGTAGTTTGATCGCACTTTCCATACTAAACTGTGGTGGTGGCGGAGGTGGAGTGGGTCGAGATGGAGGTGAGGGGGGTGAAACGAGTGGCAGTGTGGGTAGAGGTGGTAAACATGGAATTCTCTATCTTATCAAACTGACTGCGCTTCTCGAAGAAAATTTCTCGAGCTCCTCCTCGCTTTCCCACGAGGGTGAAATTAAGGGATTATTTTCCAACTCCTCACTACTTCCACTTCTATAGATATTTCCACTTTGCATAGTCCCAGACATTAATTTATTTGCATAACCTGATTTTCACATAATATCATTTTAATCCAAGTGTTCAAATATTTAATATACTTACCTCATGGTCCATTCAGAAAACGTCACTCTGCCTCACTGTAGCTAACAGTCATGTCTATCACGAACTCAGTGATAAATCCTCCCATTATTTGGTCAAGCCAGTGGTCCACAACTCACACTATCTTCTCTTCTAAGGTTTCTAGTCTGTGCACTAGTTCTGGAGTCCACACTATTGGTTTGACGAGCCTACACCTTCCCTGGCTATCTACTAATTTTGCAATCCACTCATACAACTCAGATGGAAAAGATGCAATGAAAATTTTGTGGATTTCAGTGTACAAGTAGTGATCCAACCACTGTTCCTTAAATACTCACATATTTCTATTTTCCTATGCCGTGAACTCATGAATCTTCTTGTCCAACCACTCTTCAATTTCTATCTTTATAGGATTCAAGTGGCACGACATCATACATCCTTTATGCAGATCCTAGTCCCGACAACAGAACCATTTGTTGGCTTGTATGGGCCTGACCCAGGTTCAGAGGTTATTTAGCCAAGAAAATCTTAGCACTGCTGGCCCTTTCGGCAATAGTCCATGGAGCATGGACTGAGGTGTCACCCGAAGTAGTATGGAGGGTGCTAGAACCAGGTTTCTGCACCCTTTGGATGTCTAATGGTCTTCTTGAGATCAGTAGTTTGACCTGTCGCTACGCGCACTTATGATCCCTTCGTGATCTGCGGTGCAACTTTCGTGCAACCCTACTAGGGGCACGACCTGTATAATACCCAAGATCCTTGCTAATTAATTGATTACTTAACTTGTGTGTGTAAGATTTATGGTTATTACATCATATTCAACAATCATAATACATAAACAAATACAAACATAAAGAAAATAATACACAACAAATACATAGGAATAGGAATCAACTTCTCTTTTATTAATCTTCAATATTGCTTACAAACACAACACCACTCTACGCACTTAACTGCAGGGGTCCACGCACTCAGCTGCGGACTCTACTAGGCCTTTGCACACTCAGTTGTAGAGCCTCTTCCTACCACTACAACCCAAGACACTTAGAATTCTACTCTAAGCTTGAACCATTCCTTCGCTTTTCTCTGTATCCCTCCTTTACAACTTAGAGCATCACTCTATTTAACAATCCCATGGTCCACGGACCATGGGTAGGCCGACATGGCTTTACATTACATTACATTACTTTAGGGTAGACAACCCTATGATTTAACCTCTACTTCACACTCTGCGCCCGCAATTCGCGGAGTCTTACAAAACCTTTGACCAAAACTTGGGCTTTGAGCCCTAAAACCTGCTATGGGGGGATTCCATGCCAAATAGAGAAGGCGATGGGTGTTTTCCTGGTGTGGAAATTGTTGTGCAAGGGATCCCCCAATGGAATTTTTGGGGCTAAAAGCCCATATTTTGGTCAAATTTTGTAATCCAAGTGTAAAGACTCCACATTTTATGGTCATGGAGCACGTAGATGTTAAAGAGTCATAGGGTTGTCCACCCTTATTTTGGATATGTAATGTCGGTTGTAAAGATCTACCCATCGTCCTCCAAGCGCTTAGATGTTAAAGAGTCATAGGGTTGTCTACCCTTATTTTGGAAATGTAATATTGGTTGTAAAAGATCTACTCATGGTTCGCAGACCATGGGATTGTATAAATATAGCTAAGCTCTAAGTAGTAAGGAATCAATGAAGGCAATGAAGATATGATGTATGAGAGATAGCTCTAAAGTAGAAGTCTAAGTTTGGGTTGTAGCGTAGGTAGAGGCTCTGCAGTTGAGTGCGTAGAAGCCTATAAGTCTGCAACTAAGTGGGCAGACCCCTGCAGATGAGTGCGTAGGGAAAGTCGAGTTTGTAATCATTCAGAATTATCTTTTTGTTTATGAAGCAAGAGACGATCCTTCTATATCATTAAGCCAAAAATGTTTTACATAGTTTACAACCGTCCAATGTTGGACTTAGAACATGGGTGCTAACTGCCTAAGGCATGTTCCCCCAACCCAATACATATAACTGTCAAAACCTTTGGAATACAAACCTTATTTGTGCTTAAATAATGGTTGGACTTATGACAATCCATGCGATTGCCCGCGCCATCACTATCTAAACCAACCTCCTTAAACAAGGCCTTCCAATCCTCTTTCTTAATCCATCGGTGGAGTAGAATTTCACACTGAGCAGGTGAACGGAACTCAAACCCCTGGGCCCACAAAGCTACATGATCAATCCTGATCTTTGAACCATACCTCGACATCCAATAGCTGATCATTATATTGCACTGCACCAAGGTGTCGATCTTTAGCGTGCAATATGGGTGGTTTACAATCCCAGCCCCTTCCATGTGTCAGAAGTTGTATGGGATCACTCCCAAAACGCGAAAACTGCCTCCTGCTTGAGAGTGGCGCGATCACCCAAATACCACTTAGAAAGCGGTTTTTTCCTCCAGAGAGGGGAATAAGGTATAATACGGCTGCCGACACAGACCTGATCCCTATCCTTCATCTTCTTGCCCATATTCCTAGACTCTAAACCAAAATTTTTGCTAATTATACCCTCTGTGCACCAACCCACTAATCTGGGAAGACCATCCATCAAACACTCTAGATTTCTGACGTTGGAATTACCCGAGATGTTGAGGCCGACCGGAGCCTGTCTCTCACCAAAGATCTGTCTAACCAAAATTAGTGACATATAAAGTGACCACATCATAGAGGCCTTGCTTCTATGGTTTTGTTTCGATACACTACAGTGTCCTCTTTCGCTTGGTTGTGACAGAGAATTTTAAGAATGCCCTGAGGCATTACTTGCCATCCAATTCAAACTCCGCGTTCCTTACAACTCACACCTTGATTTGCCAGTATATCCACCAATTTGTTGGCCTTTCTGCAGACGTGGTTGAACCTTACCGTGCATGGTCCCTGAAGGTGGCCCTGAATTCTTTGAAATACCGGGATTAATCTCTAGTGATTTGAGACTTTTGTCGGCTCTATTCCATAACTAATTCTTTTGACCGAGTGAATGACTAACTCAGAGTCAGCTTCTATAATCACATTTAGGCAGTTGTCCTGTTTCAAAAATTCTAAACATTGCTCTAGAGCCATTAATTCTGCCATATTGTTGGTGGCATTTCGTAAATGACAATGAAATAGGAAGAGGATGCTCTCATATTCATCTCGCAGAACCCCACCAAAACTGGAAATTCCTGGGTTGCTTTTTGAAGATCCATCTATGTTATATTTCAAAATACATTTTGGGGGAGGATGCCAGAAATCCTTTTCAGTTTCCTTTAGGATGTCTTTCCTACGCAAACCATGTGGAATGAGCCCCTATAAACCCAGCTACCTGAGAATTCTCTTTTCAACCTCAGAGGGAGGATTGTTGGGGATATTTCTTACTGTGGTGCCAACCGTTTCCTTAAGCTATTTTAAGATCTGCTCAAATAGGAAAAGATAAGGATTCTTTTCATTTTAAATATTCTCTTGTTTCTTTATTTCCAAACATTCCATATAATGAAGCTTGGCATGAGAGCCCAAGCACAGTTAATAACTTCATTATCTGAAGAAAAAAATTCCTCCAGCTTCTCATGGTGTTAATGATGCTCTCTTTGTCCCTGTCTGTCTTTTGGAAGATGGAGGCAAAATTATCCCATAACCTAGAAGTGAAAGTACAACTATTGAGAAGATGATCCATTGTCTCCTCTTGGATTTCATAGAGCTGGCATCTACAAGGCCGTAGGATGCCCCTTTTCCAGATATTCTCCCAAGTCAAGATTTTCTTGTGATGCACCAGCCACATGAAGAGTTTAATCTTCATCCATCCCTAGTGTCTCCATAGGTTCTTCCAAATTATGTCCGGAGCTTGGGACTCCAGCTCAAGGAGAATGCTTTCTGCCTCTTTAATATTAAATATGCCTTCTTTATTGTTTCCCCATCTTAGTTGGTCCTGCCCCCCAGTTACTAAAATCATTCTTTGTTGCAATATTCTCATGAGTGCCTCTACTTTTGTTATCAGGGGCCTATCATCCCTACAGTCTATGTTTCTCCAAGTTCTCCATTTGCCTGAATTTTTGTTTGATCCCAGAAATATTTTACTTTTATTAATCCTTGGTTATCCGTCTCCTACTTAAGATCCAAAAATTCCTCTTTTAACAGTGTTGGTTCTTGTTGCCATTTATCCTCCCAAAATAGTGCAAGGTCACCCTTTTTGATTTCCCAAAAACTGTTTCTTTGAACTAAGCCTCTATTCTCCCAGGTCTTGTTCCAGATGGATGAGCCCCTTATATTTCCAGACATCCTTATGAGATTAGTATGGAGCCAAGAGCTGGCATATTTTTCTTTCCAAATACTTTCCCATTGGGTCTTTTGATCTTTAACCCATTGCCACCAGAGTTTGGCCCTTAGAATGTTGCTGAGAATCTCCTGATCATCCAAACCTAGGCCCCCTAGGTTCTTGGGTTTATAGATATTTTCCCAAGAGACTAAGGCCCATTTATTTCTTGTCTCCTCCTTACCCCAAAGAAAGTCTCTTTGGATGTTGCTGAATTGCTTCAAAACTCATTTTGGAGCGGGGAGAGTTGATAACATGAAAACTGGGATAGATTGGAGCACCATCTTTGTTAGCGCTAATCTACTAGCCAAATTTAAAGATCTTATGGTCCATTTCCTAACTTTATCCCGCACCTTATTGATCAATGGTTCCCACATATTCTTATGCAAAGATTTTGCAGTTAGCAGTACTCCTAAATACTTAGAAGGGAGGGAATCCCTTTGAAAGCCTAGAATTCTGGAGATGTTTCTCTGAATAGCAATATTGGTATTAAAGAAAAATATTTTTGATTTGGAAAGATTGACTTACATACCTGTTGCCATGGCCTCCTTGACTGTGGGGATACCCTATAACAAGGTGTCATCTACAAATTGTTGATGTGTCAAAACCTATCCATTCTCCATTAGTTGAAGGCCCTGGATTTTACCCGTTACTCTAGCTTGCTTGATAGAATGACTAAGTCCCTCCATCATGAGGATAAAGAGAAAGGGTGAGAGTGGATCTCCCTGTCTGAGGCCTCTTCAAGGAAGAAAAATATCTGAGGGAGAGCCATTAACCAGAATTGAAAAGCTATAAGAAGTCAGGAGGGCCATGACCCATCTGACCCAGTTATGATCAAAACCGAATGCAAGAAGAAATTTCCTAATGTAGGTCCAGTTTACTTTATCATATGCTTTGGCTATATCTAGTTGCATGATCATTCCAACTTTCTTATTGCTAGTTAAAGAGTGAACCACCTCATGAGCTTGAATAATGTTGTCTAGAATCTGTCTGCCTTCTACATAACCAGATTGTTCACCTGATATTAGAGAAGGAAGCAGAGGTTTGAGTTTGTTGGCCATTACCTTGGATATTACCTTGTAAACCACATTGCATAAAGCAGTGGGTATAAACTTTTCTGGTGTTTGAGCATTGATCTGTTTAGGAATCAAGGAGATGAAGGAGGTATTGAGCACCTTCAAAATAGTCTTATTCAACCTGGAATCCTCCACAACCCTCAATATATCCTGTTTAACAATATTCCAGCAACCTTTAAAGAAATCCACATTGAAGCCATCCAGGCCCGAAAGCATAGTATTAGCGCTCCAGGCAGCTGAAAGGAGGTGCAGGACTATAAACTACTCTGTCCAAGAGTTGTGTGATGTTAGGACTGCATGTAGTAGCGAAGTGTCATAGGGTCTATGACAGTGCAAGGGTAGCTTCAATACCACGTGGGTTGGCTGGAAAGTGACTGTTACAATCACTATTCATGATGTGATGCTTGGTTTGAGACCAAATGGAGTGGGTGGCAAGCATTTAAGGTGAACTTTATGGGCTAGATTTGGGAAAATCTACTGCCAAGGGAGCATTAATGGACAAAAAATGGGAGGAACGATTGAATTCAAATTCAAAAGGCGCTATAAATTGCAAAGGGATGCCCAGCAAACAACACTTGGTCATTTGAGAATTGAGATTTTGCGTGATCAGAGATTCATGAACCTAGCTTTGTTTCATATTTTGAAGTCAAAGTCGTTGTTTGAGAACTTACCCGATCCATTGAGAGAATTGTGGAATAGTAGTATGGCTACACCTGAGGAAGCCATGGATACCAGAGAAATGACCGCTAAGGAGGCCGTGTAGTCCATAATGGTAGGAGAAGCCCCAGAAAGTGTTGGGATAGTTGCAGAAATCCCTAAATCGTTGCGCATGCCGATACCCAAGAAAGACAAGCAACATATGGTACTAGTGCATGTGTCCCCTAGAAACCCGTTGAGAATGAGGCTTACTATGGAAGAAAACTGGAAGGCTATCAACCTGGAAGCTGATGAGGAGGAGGAAGAATTTGAAGAAATCCTGGTAGAAGAGGAGGATGATGTAGAGATGGAGGTGGAAATCTAGGGTGCGGACCGTTTGAGAGAAAGCAAGGGTGCCCACGTATGTTCCTCCGCAAAAGGGGAAATCAAGGGTGCCCAAGGACCTAGATGAGAGAAAGATCTATTTTCAAACCCCGCTACTCCCCGATGACATCATTTTTGATGGAGCACACTTGGGGCGAGTGCCGGTATTAAAATTTGAAGATTGGGATCTCACAGACCATGAGAAATTCCCACATTTTCCAATTGCGTAGCTCATGTGCCAAAAGAAAAACACATTTCCAGGAGTTATAGAGTTGGAGTCGTGCCAGTGGTTGCAAGGTGTAGAGGAAGTAGGATTATTAAACATACTCTGGGCACCACATTACCATCATGCCCCGCTGACTATTTTCGTCATCAGGAAGCTGCTTTTCCTGGTGCATGATGGGTGTTTGTCATTGGAGGAGCCCATCCCCATCACGGATCATCTAATCCACAGAATTACCTGGATCCCTTGCAAAAGGGAGGATCTAGCGAATATCTCAGAATGTAAGAGTGACGATTTGGCCATCACAGAGGCCATGAAGAAGAAGTTCAAGCTGGAGAAGAAGAAGAGAGGGTAAACAATTTCCAGCATTAACAATGTTGTGGTCAAAGTCGTGACACAGATATTGGCCGGGAAAGTTATGGGAAAGTGTCAGACAGATGAGGTGCCTATGCTGATCATTGCACTTACTACACAATGCACAGAAGGGATCCAGTTTAACTGGGCGGACTGCTTGTGTAAAGAGTCCTTAGAGAACTTTCACGAGGCAAAGGAGCAGGGGAAGACTTTCCACTATGCATGGCTTCTGCTATCCATAGTGCTGGTGGCTTGGGAATTACCCGAGGATAGCCACTTCCCAATGATTGCATAGGATCTTCTAGAGGCAACGAAGTACGCTTTTTTGTGGGCTACCAGAGATGTGCAGAGGATCAAAGACAACAAGGTATTCTAGGTGCTCATGGAGATGAACATCAGAATGGGGATTAATCACAAGTCGTGGTTATCGCCCACTGTCTACAACAGTATGCAGAGCTTCATAGAGTTCATGGTAGAGTTCCACCATTTGTACATTAGGGTGTGGAAGGACCTTGCGAAGACTTGGCGCGAGCTACCTTAGCTGGCAATAGACAACGTCATCTTTGTGTTGCTTTATTCGTGGCCACAGGAGTGGTGCACTCCAGCCAGCTCCGTGGTGGAACTAGGGAAGTCTATCGCATAAAAGAAAAAGGATGAGGCAAAAATGTGAATGGTGTAGTTGGCATAGAAGAGAAGGAATGAAGAAATAGTAGCCAAGGCATAAGAGGTGCACGACGTTACAAAAGCAGTGGAAGAGCAGCGAAAAGTAGTAGAGAAGGAGCATGAAGGCGAGAAGTCACCTTTTCCCGAATAGGAAACAAATATAGAGGAAGGTGGCACGGACCCATAGACAACACCCACATAGTTGAAATGACAACGCCAAAGAGATTAGGTAGGGTGGTAGAAGAAGTCGAAGGCTTCAAAGACTTAGTTTGATCCGATCACCCTCACCGAGGGGGATCTTCATGACATTGGGGAGACAGTGAGGGACATCACTGCAAAGGCCCTCTAGCAGTTTATGGAGGAACACCAAACGGTGTTGGGGGCTATCTAAGCATAGATACAGGAGTTGTAGGTGCACACTCCATAAGCTGGTACTGTGTCAACCAGCTTCATGCTAGGCACGACTGCAGCTGAGGAAATGCTACACCCCCGAATGACCAACACTATAGTGTTGCCAAAGGGAGCACTGGTTACAAAAAATGAGGCCAACAGGCCTATGGTCAGTGCTAAAGTGATTTGGGATAAATATGGTTGTGCTCCCTCACGAGACACTCTATGTTTCACAGGATAAAGTTACTACAGAACTGCGAGCTAGGGAGGGTCGTGTGCTCGAGGTCTTGAGCGATCAACGCTTCAACATTGAATAGTTGAGCCTGTAGCGTGATGAAGTAGTGGCATAGAACTGATAGATTGTGCAGGTGGTTGACGAAGCCTATTATATGGTCCTGGAGATGGCCATCCAAGTAGAGGAACCAGGAGAGGCACGCATCCAGAAACTGGTAGCAGAGGTGTATGAGGCTAAGGAAGAGATGGCCAAGGTTCAAATGGAGCTAAACCTTTAGATAATCGAGCTACAACTGAAGGTGCAACCTTCAACTCCACCAGATACTAAAGAACAACATGCTGACATGATCATAGTAGCCATAATAGAGTCAACAGTGTAGTGAAAGACTGAACCAAGATATTTGAACAATCATTTGAGGTTCTCACCACTCCATATAAGGACCTGAACATACAGCACTTAGAAATAGAGGTGCATGAACTATAGAAAAAATATGATGAGATAAAAGGGACCGCACAGACAGTTGCCCTTACATAGAGGCTTCTACGGATGCAACAGGAAAAAGCACTCAAGGCATAGGTGGATGTTGCTTGACACAAGGAAGCCATTTTGAAGGCACACATACAACCATGGATTGATGAGGTGTTCGTCATTACATCCTCTATTGAAGAAAAGCTCATGTAGATGCAAGGTATATAGGAACAGGTTCAAGAAAGTAGTTCAGCCACATTGGTCTCTAAATAGCGTGTCTAGGAGGTACCACAGGTAGCTACTCAATGCGCTGCCGATCTTGCACTGATCAGGGTAGAGTTTGGAGGTCTTCATGCAAAGATCTCCACACTGACCAAGTGACTTGAGGGTGAGTCACAATGTTTGTGTTGGGGGCTTGTTTGGGCGAGGGAACCCCAAGGAATGTTTTGGGGCTTATGGCCAAGATTTTGGTCAAAAGTTGTAACTTCGATGTAAAGACTCCACATTTTGTGAGCGCAGAGAGTGTAGCTTGTAAATGAGTCATAGGGTTGTCCACCCTTAATTTTGTATTGTAATGTCGGCTATAGAGATCTACCCATGGTCTGCAGACCATGGGATTATATAAATAGAGTGAGGCTCTAAGCTATAAAGAAATCAATTTAATGATCATGTAATAGAAGCATAGTGGAAGATCTAAGGGAAAAGTAGAGTCTTTGGGTCGTAAAGTAGGAGAAGGCTCTGTCGCTGAGTGTGCATAGGCCTAGTAGTCCGCAACTAAGTGCGCAGACCCTTGCAGCTGAGTGAGTAGGGCGAGTCGAGCCTGTAATAGTTGGAAGCATTAATAAAGAGAAGTTTTATATCATTCATGTGTATTTATTTCATGTTTTCTACATTGAATGTGTCTGGCATGAATTTCATTTCTACTATTTATATGATCCACGAACACATACAATTGTGTTAATTAAGTGAATGCGAGATAAATTATCTGTTTATGTGAAGTTAACTAACATATTTAAGAATATAAGTAAGAGACATAGTGTAATTTGGGGAAATAGCACAAATCACTGCCATAGCAGTGTGAAATCATCTCAGCCCCTGGTTAGGGCTACGCGCAGGTGGTATAACAAATCATGAAGGTCTCGCAGGTTATAATAGTGTGCAAAGTGACCTACATGAAGGTAGGCATATTTGGACTAAATCAACTCCTCATACATCTCAAGGGTGTGGAAACTTGGTTCCAGCATTCCCCCATATTGCTTCGGGTGAGACTTTAGTCCACGCCCCGCGGGTTGGTGCTGAAAGGGCCAATAGTGTAGGGATTTTTTTGGATAAGTAACTCCGAACCTGGGTCAGGCCCCATCAAGCCAACACTTGTTCTATGCATTTATGTATTTATGTTTTTGCAATATGTTGTGTATTTTGTTTCTCTATTAATGAACTTCTAACACACCATAGAAAAAAGGTATCCCAAAAATTTTGGATAGTCTCACCCTTAGAAACAAGGGTGGTGTGGGCCCTCACATCCTCATTTTTCATGCCCTATTCCATCACATCAGTCTTTCCTTGAACCATATACATCCTATCCACCAACTCATCCTTCATTACCAACTACTCTGCCTCAATAGACGCAACCCATACGATCTTAGTTACAATTGCCTCTGCCATTTAGGCCACCTCAGTTACCTGCACAGCTGGTGCCCAACCCAAAAAATAAAGTGGTGCAAAAAATTGTTTATGTTGAGCCTCACCCTTTCCCCACTTATCAGATCACACCAATTTGGGTCCATGACCTACAATTGAAATTAAGAAGGGTGGTAAAAATAGGAAAACAAAAACAAAAACAACCGACAATTATCATTGAGGAGAGACATGAGGAAGAGACTCATGATCATTCAAATAATGATACTATCCCACAACCACCCCTACACACTCAAAGCTCCTTCCTTCTTCTTGAAACCAACCTCCCTGCCCAGAGAGTTGATTTTGGAGAAAGTTGATCCTACCCCTAATTTCGATCTGGCTTCATAAACGAGGAACATTTGCATAAAATTTCCTTTGCTAGAGGCTTTTAAATAGATTCCCATGTACGCAAAAACCATCCAAGAATGATGTATCAATAATCCTGGAAGGAAAATAATTGACCCCCACATTATCTAGTTTATTAGTAAGGCGAATGCTTGATGATAGGGCATACTTATGTTGACAAATATACAGACCCTAAAAACCTAGTCATCTCTGTCCAAATAGGTCACATCCTTATACCTAATGTGTTAATTAAACTTGGAGCGGCCATGAATGTGGTGACCCAAAAAACCATGGAGAAACTTGGGATGACTCACATTATTCCTACTCCCACTGTCATAGAGCTTGTTTATTTATCTAAAATCAAGCCATAGGGTGTATTGGATGATGTGATCGTCTTAATTGATCATGGGAGTACTTTGTGGTCTTCATTTTCCTTCAAAATAATAATCCTATTGGGGCACATAATTTGACTTTGGGATGGCCATGGATCACCACGATTGACACTTATACCAAATTCCACTCTAGCGATATGTTTATTTCACATGTGGAATCAAGGAAGAAGGTAACCCTATACCCGCTTGTTAGATCCATTCAGGAGCTTTGTGATACTCTATGATTAAATTATAGTAGTAGTGACAAGTAAAATAAGTCTCTGTCTATTATATATCAAGTACATTAGTTTATAGAGAGTACTGAAGAGATTCTGACTCGTAAGTTTCTTGTCAACTTGGACACTGTGCATAATTCTAGAATACTTCATCACATTTTTAGTCCATGTTCTCAAGAGAATTGTGATTGTCAAACCTTGTCACCTATACATATTTTAGTAGCCATCACAGACACTCATGTGCCCAATGTTGTGATTTTAGGTGAGTCTGGGAAAATCCTTATATGTTGATCCCGAACTTGAACCATCTCAATGAGAGAAGTTGATAAAATTGTTGTCGGATCACCTAGGTTCATTCTCTTGGATCTACAAAGACATTAAGGGTATCCTCCTAAGACTTTCCCTCACCATATCTATATTCAGGAAGGAGCTCGACTTCTCTGACAACCTCAATGTTGAATGAACCCCATGCTCTAGGCCATTGTAAAGGAAGAGCTTCGAAATCTCCTGGATGTTGGCTTCATCTAGTCGATTTCTGATAGTCAATGGGTTTATCCATTGGTATTTTTCCATAAGGAAGATGGGAGGTGGTGAATCTATGTTGATTATAAAGAATTATATAAGGCCACTCTCAAATATTAATTTTCACTCCCTTTTATTGATCAGGTACTGGATTCCCTAGTAGGAAAGAAGTACTTTTCTTTTTTGGACGATTTTAGTGGTTACAACCAAACACAGATTGTGCATGAAAATTATGAAAATACCACTTTCACATGTCCATGGGGAACATTCACCTATCAAGTTCTTCCCTTTTCATTTTGCAATTCCCCTACTACCTTTTAGTGGGTAGTTCTAGCTATCTTTGTTGATCTCAATTGCATACAAGTTTACCTGGATGATTTCTCCATATTTGGTGATTCTTTTCAGGATTCCCTTTAGAACGTGAAGAAAGTATTGAACAGGTGCTATGAAACCTACGTAACTTTAAGTAATAATAAGTTTATATTGATTTTTAAAGTTTGGGTAGTCCTTGGCCACCTCATTTGTAGTGAGGGTATATAGGTGGACCCTGGAAAGGTTGAGATCATTATACACATTCCAGTGCCCAAATCTCAAAGGTAAGTGAGATTTTTTCTTGGAGATGTGGGATATTACCAGAGGTTCATTGAGATTTTCTTTGGTATAGCTTCTCCTATTTTTAAGTTTTTAGCTAAAGACACTAATTTTCCTTCGACTAATGCTTGCCAATGGGCCTTCAAGGAATTAAAGTAGAAACTTATTAAGGATTCCATCCTAAGGGGACTAAATTGGTCCCTTCCTTTCCACATCTACTCTGATGCCTTGGATACTGCTATTAGTGAAATCTTAAGACATGAAGAAAATTAGTCATCTTATTCTATATATTTTGCTAATAAAATTTGTCACCTACTCTTCTAAACTACATGGTAATAGAAAACGATTTTTTAGTTGTAGTTTTTGCTATTAATAAATTCAAACACTACATAAGAGGGTATGATTTTTTTGTTCACACTAATCGCTCTACAATAAAGTATCTAATGAAAAAATATTTGACTAGTGGTAGGGTTGCTAGGTGGTTGTTGTTATTGTAGGAATTTAATATTACAATTATCGATAATCCTTGAAAATATAATGTTGTATATGATTATATTTCTACATTAGGTATTCCAAGAAAAGTGATTATTCTAGATGATTCCTTTCATGATGAACATTTATATGGTTTTTTTATTAACTCACTATGGTTTGTATATATATTAAACTATCTTGTTACATGAAATACACCACCACACCTGTCTGCTAGGGAAAAGCAAAGAATTGTTAGGAATAGTGCTTCATACTCCTAGATTCAAGGAGAACTATTTTATAATGAACCTGATTTGATTATTCATAGATGTGTATGAGAGGAATATGTGTTTGATTCCTTGAAAGAAACTTGTGATGAAACTTGCAAGGGACATTTCACAGGCAAAAGAACAACATACAAAGTCCTTCATGTAGCCTATTTTTGGCTTTCTCTTTTCAAGGATTCGAAACAATATGCCAATTGATGCAATAGTTATGAGTGAATGGGCCAACCCATGCAATATGATGAAATTCCCTTATGTCCATAGGTAATGATAGAGCCCTTTGCAAAATTAGCTATTGATTTCATTGGACCATTGCATGAACATCATTAAACAAGAGGTATATCTTAGTTTGTGCTTATTTTTAACAAAGTGGGTAGAAGCTAGAGTTATTCCTTTTTGCTACTAAAAACTCCATGATTTTTTATTTGATTATTTTTTTACTAGATTTGGTGTTCTTAGAGAGATTGTTACTGACCATTGATCACATTTTACCTGTAATCTGGTGAAAGACATGATAGATCGATATAGGTCCAGGAACTATAAGTCTTCTCCATACCATGTACAAGTCAATGGTCAGCTAGAGTCTACAAACAAGGTGATAGAATCCATCCTTATAAAAATAGTGCATATTCATAGAAAGGATTGGGTAGCTAGAATTCCTAAAGCCTTGTGGGCATACAAAACAATCTGTAGAAATAGTATTGGGCACACACTTTACAAGCTTTCATATGGAAGAAATGTCATATTTCCAATAGAGTTCTAGATCAGAACATTTAGAACTACAATCTAGCTGGGATTAGACCTCTTTGAAGCATAGTAGCAATGTCTCTTGTAGTTGGGTGAGCTTGATGAGATGAGAAGAGATGTTATCCAACAAACTATTTTGATCTAGTAGAATCATAATAAATGGCATTATAAATTGATTAAGAATAAGTAGTTCCAACCAGGTGATTGGGTGCTCCTCTATGATTCCAAGTTCAAAAAATTTAAGGGGAAATTTCACACATGTTGGTCGGGCCCATACGAGGTAGTTATAGCTTTCAAGAATGGAGTAGTTGAAGTGAAAACCATTGATTAGAAAGGGACCATTTTCCTGGTAAATGGGCATAGACTCAAAACTTATCATCAACCCATTACTAAGGAGGAATTCATCTAGTATATCAAGCAACAATAATATTTAGAAATGGTAGGTAAGAATGACTTCCAACCTACTATGATCTTTTCTTGACCTATTTCATTTCCTTTGAAAAAAGAGAAAAAAAACTAGAAAATAGAAGGAAAAAAAGTAAAGAAAAAAATAATGTTCAATCATGAAACCTAGCTTGTTGGCATGGTTATACAAATTTCTACTTGAAAACTAGAGCATTGGTGGGAAAATCCTCTTTTTAATGATCTAATAAAATGGGAGTGCTAACTAGATTTGTATGCAGATTGATTTGTCACTAAGAAGAAGCAGGTTTCTAAAGGTAGTCTTAGTGGTAGCAAACATTGTACTACAATTTTTTTCCCTTACCAATTACAAGGCATTCAATTTGACTCATCTTCACACAGTGAGCATTATGATCTCGTTGCATTTAATTTCATTCCTTATAGGTGATCAACAATACTTCCTTACAAAGGAGGCATTATTTTCGAAATTGGGTGGCTTTGTTTGGCCCTACATCCCACTTCTTTCTTCCCCTCTCTTTTTTTTCCCTGTTCTACATTCCTTCCCATTCTTATTCAAATCTATCCCTTTCCCTTTTCTATATCTACCTCTGTATTTTCTCTTTAATACACCTCCCTTTCTTCTCAATCTCTCCATGTCCCTCTTCTTTCATCCACTCATTATTTCCACCTCAATATTCCTCCCATTCTCTTTACCTAACCCTATCCCAAGTATATCTTACCATCTATTATTTCCCTGCTATATTCCTCCCATTCTCTATTTCATTTTAACCTTGTTCCTAATTCTACCTTCCCCTTTATATCTCCCTAGTTTTATATCCCATCCCATTCTTTTACATATGCCCCTATTCCTTTTATCTTTCATCCCCCTATTTAAAAAGGAAATTCTATCATATTATAATAAATAGTCCTCATGTATCATTAAATACAACACTCTTAGTAGTCCTAGCATCAAAATATTCTTCTAGTAAACATTGGGAATCAATCTAGAAAAAAAAAAATAAATAAATAAATAAAAATAAAAAAATAAAAAAAATGATCCAACACAGAGACAATCAATGAGCATTTTCCTCCAACCATTAAATTAGCGTAAAATTAAATATGGCATTCCTATGTATGCAATAGAGTGAAGGAATATTATTTCCAGTGTGGGAATGCTTGTAGAGTTCCATTCACTTTGATCATTATCATCATTAAATATTTTGGTAACTGTGGTGACTTTTGTTTTTTTTAAACATGAAATTTTGGTAATACATAAAGAGTTGGGATGTATGATTAATTTTAAGCCTTTATTGAATTTTTATCTTTAATAATACAACTTTTATATTTATATTTTGTAATCATTATGGATTGGAGTGAAAGGTAATTATTCTCACTATTTATTTTCATTATTATACGGAGCCTAGAGGTGTCAGTTGATTGATCGTGAACATCTCTAATCTGATTACCCACTTATATTGTTATGTATTATCCTATTACCCACTTCCCTTTATTTGTACTATCCCATTATCCACTTCCCTTCCTCTGTATTATCCTATTACCCTTAATCATTTGATCCATGTATCATTACTACCTCCTTTGCAGACTTAAGGCATTATGTTGGTTTTTAGGTCCCTATAATACTAATGTAGCCCCCTTATTGTTATTTTTAGTGTAACACCATTATTGTTGTGCCCATGTAGCCTCCATATTGTTATTGTTGTGCCTCATAGAAGCCCACTATTATTATTGTGACACCTTAGACTCCTATATATAGAAAGGAGGTCTTGTAATTTCTATCATTATTATCATTTGTATATTGTTAATTATGCCCTTACATTATTATTGTTATGTAGGCTCTGACTATATTGTGACCCCTTAGACTCCTATATATACAAATGAGGTCTTATCATTTGTGTCATCCAATAATTTTTCACTTATGTAATGTAAATAAGGTTTCTCCCTTGAAGAGGATAATTTTTAAGTCGTTGAGCTATCTTTTCTGTGATGTTGGTTACATAACATTTGGTATCAAAGCTTTGGATTCTAGGGTTTCATTTCTTCAAATAGGCCATCTTGAAATTTTTGTTGTAACATTTTTCAATGATTCTTCAGAAGCTTAAATTTTTACCATGTGGAGCCGAAATTGTGTTGAACTTCGTTAAAACTTTCAGAGATTGGTTCGATATATTTTCGGAGATATGATCTGAGGAAGTTAAGGTTTGTGCAGGATCCATAATTCAATCTTAAACATGTGACCTAGGGAAAATCATCATAACTTTCTCTCTGAGCATCAGATTTGAATTTCATAAAAATTAACTAAGAGAGAACGAAATCTAGTTTCTTTTATATCGTTTTTAGGGACAAAGGTCAAAACAATGACATGTGGCACGTCGTACAAGTTTTCTCTACTAAAACATTCTATAATCAGGTCATCATGGGAGATCAAGAATAACTATTCCTTGAAGATACCAATCTTGGTTTGACTTGTGGGGTTTTAAGGGAGACTTAGAGTGATACCATAGAACAAAATTATATACCTTGGAGATATGAAAATAAAGAGATACAATAGTTTCAATATGGAGCTCCTAAAAGGAAGGAAAAATGTGTGTATTTTTTAATTTTGCATAACGTTTATTTCAAAAATCAGTTTGAAGTGATTCAAAGGGCATAATGAAGCATAGATATCAGCGTTTGGTTCTAAAATTCCTCACAAAAAAAAATAGTTCTACACCTATTAAGCCCTCCGAAATATCTACTATGACGCATGAAGAGGAATAATTGCAACATGACATATCAAAATTACGGGAACAAGTGCAACAAATTTCGCTCTCCCAAAGAGCAACCAAAGATGAACTAAAATGGGACATTGATGGATCAAAATGGGACATGGATGGTATAAAATGCAACATGGAGGTTTTTAAAGTAGACATAGATGTGATGAATGTCAAGTTGGAAGGGTTGACAAAGTTGTTGCAAGAAAGGCTTCCCATTGGTAATAAGGTAATCCATGAAAGTCATGATGAAGACAAAAGGAATATGAATTATGATTTTAGAGACTCCAATGTGGGGTTTAAGAACCACCACATTCCAAAGGTAGATATGAGGAAGTTTTATGGCAAGGATCCAGTAACATGGATACTATAGATGGAGAAATATTTTGATCTACAAGATGTGCAACCCTCACAAAAGGTATGTATTGCATATTTATATTTATAACCCAATTATTTTGTATGGTATAAATGCATTTGTTCTCATAAACCACTTGTAACTCGGTAAATTTTTATGGAGGAAATGATAGCACATTATGAAAATACAAAGAGAAACACCTTCTTTAGCCAATTGATAAATCTCAAACAAAAGGGTTGAATGGCAGAGCACATTGAAGATTTCAAAAAATTGAATATTAGGGTCATTGATATTCTAGAGGAGCATAGGAATGATGTCTTCAGAGGGACTTTAAAAGATAACATCCAAGATCAGGTTTTCCTTTGGGAACCTGATTCATTAGAGAAGACATTTTGGGTGGCAAGGAAAGTTGAAAGAAAAATTATGGCAACAAGGAAGTCTACCACTGATAACTATAAATATGGAAGTATTGTTTCTCCTATTATTCCACAACCTACAAGGTTGACACGACAATAATGGGATGAAAAAATAGTAGAAGCGCTTTGTTATAATTTTGATAGAAAATACCATAAAGGTCATAAGTGTGCAAGAATAGATTATTCTAGACACATTGTGAAAGGGAGGAAGAAAAGGAACAAGAAACATCAAAAGAGGACAATATACACTAGAAACTAACCCTAGAGAAAGAAGAAATGAATCCGACCATATATTGTAATGCATTGCTAGGAATTACCACTCCTCAAACTCTCAAGATAGAAGAATATATCAAGAAGAAAAATTTAATAGTGTTGATTGATTCGGGTAGTACACATAATTTTATTCATTGTAACATAGCCAAGGAATTAAATTTCTTCTTATGTCTAGCACCAGAGTGGCAAGTGATGGTTACAAATGGAGGAACTATAAATTTCTCAATAAAGTGCCATAATATCAAGCTAACCATGGGGGAATATGTATTGAATAGCCCAATTATTTCCATTCCAATGGGTGGTATTGATGTTTTACTAGGAGTCCAATGGTTACAATCTTTGGAAATGAAAGCATTCAATTTTCAAGAATTTTTATCTTTTATTTTTTTGGGGAAGGAAGAGAAATTAAATTAAGGAGTATCACTCAAAAAACAAGAAATATAATCAACTCTAATGGCATGAAAAATATTCTGAATAAAGAAAAACATGGCATAACTTCACAATTATGCTCACTAGAGGTTCAAACATCGAATTCATCTATTTCTCCAGATCTCCAAAAAGTCTTGGATAATCATTCCAAGGCGCTTGAGACTCCCAAAGACCTCCCACCTATTTGTGATCATGTTCATGCTATTAATTTGATTCCAGGAAGTGTTCCCCCAAACTTAAAGCCTTACAGATATCCTTATGCCAAAAAGAGTGAATTGAACATATGGTTGCAAAAATACTAGAGGCGGGTATAATTCAGCCTAGTCAAAGTTCTTTCTCTGCTCAAGTAGTATCGGTGCACAAGAAAGATGGATCATGGCGTATGTGTCTAGATTATAGGGAGATCAACAATCTCACTATTAAAGATAAATTTCCCATTCCTGTCATTGATGAGTTGTTGGATGAATTACATGGATCAATTTACTCCACCAAGATGGATCTTCATTCAAGATATTATCAAATCATAATGAAGACAAAAGACATTTCAAAAACAACATTCATAACTCATGAGGATCATTATAAATTTTTGGTCATGCCTTTTGGCCTTACTAATATACCTTCCACATTTCAAGGTTTGATGAATCCCATTTTCAAACCCTTCCTTAGAAAAATTTTGTTAGTATTTTTTTATGAAATACTAATCTACAACAAGTCTTGGAAGGATCATGTTCAACATGTTGACAGGGTGCTCAAACTATTGGAGAAACAATTATATGAAAAAACCTACAAATGTTTTTTTGGAGTACATGAGGTGGAATATTTGGGTCATATTATATCTCATAAGGGTGTTAAGGTACACCCTAATAAAATTAAAGCGATTAAGGAATGGAAAATCCACACAACAATAAAGCATCTTTGAGGATTTCTTGGGTTGAAAGGTATTATAGCAAGTTTTTTAAGAATTATGATAAAATAGCGGCACCTCTAACGTCATTACTAAAGAAATATTCATTTTCCTGGACTCCAAAAGCAACTAAGGCCTTTGAACATCTTAAAGATGAAATGTGCCAATTAGTGGTCTTAGCTACCCTAGACTTCACAAAAACCTTTATTTTAGAATGTGATGCCTTAGGAAATGGAATTGGTGTTTTTTAATGAAAGAATCAAGACCCATTACTTTTGAAAGTCGTCTAATAAAATGAAAGTATCTACACAAACTTATTTATGAGAAGGAAACTTTGGCAACACTACATGCACTAAAGCAATGGTGACCTTACCTAATTGGAAGACACTTCAAGGTAAAAACAGATCATGATAGTCTTAAATAGTTTTCGGAACAAATATTATCTTCAAAAGAGTGACAAAAATGGGTGACAATGATGTGGGTTATGAATTTGAAATAATCTACAAAAAAAGGGAAGCAAAATGTTGTTGCATATACACTATCAAGAAAGGATGAGGATGTGGAAGCATTTCTTTGTGCCATTTCTATTATCCAACCTGAGTGGATAACCAAATCAAGGGATGAATGGAATAATTATGAAGAGGTGTGAATACTCATTCAAAAGTTTCAACAATATCGTAGTATATCTGATACATTTATCTGGAAAAATGATTCATCATGGTACAAAGATAACTTATATATTTGTAAGAATTCCCAACTCAAACAAAAAATTATTTTGGAACTGCACACCTCTCCCTTAGGAGGGAACTTAGGATTTTTTAAAAATTACCATAGGGTCAAGAAGCAATTTTTTTTGGGATGGCCTTAAATATGATATTCAAAATTTTGTGACAGAATGTTTGGTTTACCAAAAAAATAAAGTTGAGACAATTAAGACCCCAGGTATGTTACAACCTTAAACCATTCCAAGTCAGCATTGGGAGGAGGTCTCAATGGATTTTATCACAGGTTTACCCAATTATGAAGGAAAGAGTTTCATCATGGTGGTAATCAATAGACTTACCAAGTATACACACTTGTGTGCCTTATCTCATCCTTTTAAATACTATACATTTTCTATTGCATTTATGGAAATAATTCAAAATCTTCATGGAAACCCAAATATTACAGTAAGTGACAGAGATCCCATTTTCACTGGAAATTTTTGGATGGAATTGTTTTCTTGTCTTGGTACTCCATTAGTTCATAACTCATCTTATCATCCTAAATTTGATGGGAAAATTGAGATAGTGAAAAATTATTTGGAACGATATCTTTGTTTCTTTGTATATGATAAACAAACAAAATGGGTCAAGTGGTTACCTCTAGCTAAATGGTGGTATAACACTTCCTTCTATACTTTAGGAAAAATGACCCCATTTATGGAACTTTATGGATATCATCCACCATCCACCAAATCATATTTAGGAAAAATTCTAAGGTTCAAGTTGTGGAAGATCACATCAAGAATCAACAAAAAAACCTCCAAATCTTAAAGGATAATGTCACTTTAGCACAGAGTCAAATGAAACAATAGGCAGATCAACATCATAGTGAAAGAAGTTTTGACATAGGTGACTCGATATTCTTACAACTACAACCATACAAACAAATGTCTTTGAAAAACTCTAAGAAGGATAATAAATGATCACCCAAGTACTATGGTCCTTACAAGGTGTTGAAAAATATTGGTACTATGGCATACAAATTGGATTTTCCTACATCTTCCTGAGTACACCCAATTTTCCATGTTTCATACTTAAATAAGGTTATCAGTGACAAGGTTCCAATTTAAACAATGTTGCAAAAACTTGACAAAGAAGAAAAAAATCATATATGAGCTTGAAGAAGTCATGGAAATAATAACATGAAATCTACATAAGTGATCAATTTCATAGTATCTCATTATGTGGAAGAACTTATCTGCTAAAGGTTCCACATTAGAGGATGATAATTTTATACATAAGCATCTAGAACTACTCAAGTGTTGAGGACATGAATTTTTTAAGGAGAGGGGAGTGTTAGGTCCCTATAATACTAGTGTACCCCTGTTATTGTTATTCCCATGTAGCCCCCATATTGTTATTTTCGTGCCCCATAGAAGCCCACTATTATTATTGTTGTGCCCTTACATTATTATTATTACATAGGCTTTGATTATATTGTGACCCTTTATACTCCTATATATACAAAGGAGGTCTTGTCATTTTTATCATCCAAGAATTGTTCACTTATGTAATGTAAAGGAGGTTTCCCCATTGAATAGGATAATTTTTAAGTCGTTGATCTATCCTTTCTATGAGTTGGTTCCATAACATCCTATTACCCACTTCCCTTTATTTGTACTATCCCATTATCCACTTCCCTTCCTCTGCATTATCCTATTACTCTTAATCATTTGATCCCTGTATCATTACTTCCTCCTTTGTTGAATTAAGGCCTTCTAGTGGTGTTTATTTTTAATAAGTTCCAAATTGGGATTCCAATAACACAAATTTTGTTTTCCATAGTGCTAGTTTACAATCCCAACAACGTGACTTGTGGTTTCTATAGTGTGGGAGTGTGGTCAATTGTCATGCCATAAGATTCAAAGTGATATCTTTTTAACTGAAGGATTTTGGTCTATTGTCATTGTCTTTGTTTCATTTTCAACTATTGGAGGTTATAATATTTGAAGTGATATCTCTATAGTGTGTAATTGTTGTTTATTTTCAGTGATCTATTTCACTTTTAATTATCGGAGGCCATGAGATTTGAAGTGATGTCCGTATAGTGAAAATTTGTGGTAAATTTTCATTGTTGTTGTTTTTTTCCCATCTGATTAGTGGACTATGAGAGGTGACACTACGAAAATCGTGAGAATAAAACCATTATCAATGAAAGATTTGGAGGAAACTCCTAAGTACAATGCTAGTTTACCAATTCTACATGCCTTTAGGTGGTTTCCTTTTTGGCAAAGGTTTGATAGGTTTGATACCACAATTGCATGAGCCTTTGCTAAAATGTTCGATGGAAAGGTGGCCACGATTAGAACCTTGGTGATGAGGGTTTGTGAACTAACTATCTCTTAAGCAACGAAGCTTCCCTTTTAAGGTGAATAATGGTTCAATAACGTAGAGGTAGAATTATTAGCATGGAAATACTTCATCACCGACCCAAATTATAAAGCTAACTAGAAGTAGGGAGTGTGGGAGTCTTTCATAGTTGAAAAATGGATAAACCTCCTCTACGTGCTAAAATATTTTTTGATGTTAGAAGGTTGCTACTCCATGACCTTTATGTACCACATTTGTCTCCTTCACTTCCAATTAGGTCAACTTATTAATTTTCCATATTTCCTTATGAAGAGTGATGTGGAGCAACCACATGCAGAGGATCCAAGAGTGGAAACATCCACTCAGGAAGAGTCTTAAAGAGAGGGAATAAAATGCACCATAGAGGTTGATAGATTGTTTGATGATGCAGGGAGAATGTGGGAGAACCCACTTCTCAGCATAGGCAGAGGAGGTCACCTAAGAGGTACATTGGATACATGGCTCTTATGGGTGAATGTGTTGTGAGAGAGCCATATTCCTTTAAGGAAGTAGTGCAACAACCAGTTTGGGTTCTTGCCATGGTGGAGGAGTATGACTCCATAGTTTGTAACAATGTTTGGGATGTGGTCTCGAGACTAGAGTACAAGTTAGTGGTGAGCTCCCATTGGCTTTACAAGGTAAAGAAAGCTGTAGATGGTAGTGTGGAGAAGAATAAGGCTAGATTTATGGACCATGGATTTTAACAGGTGGAGGGGATTGTCTATGTTGATAAATTTTCTCTTGTTGCAAAGTACTCATCGATCAAATCTATATTGGCACTATGAGAACATATTCATTGGAAGATACATCAAATGGATGTGAAGACAACCTTCCTTAATAGAATGATTGAGGAAGAGGTGTACATAGAGAAGCCTGCAGGTTTTGAGACCTTTGACCGTGGGTTGCATGTGTGGTAGATCAATAGAGAGTTATATGGGTTGAAGAAAGCACCTCGTGATTGGTACACCAAGATAGATAGCAACTTCACCGAGTTGCGCTTCAAAAAAAGTGAAGCGGATGTGGACCTGTAACACATAGTGGTGGAAGGTAAACTGTTGATCATTGTACTTTATGTTGATGATCTCATACTAATAGGTAATTATGAGTTGATCAAGTCTTTCAAGTAGGACCTTGCAAGAAAGTTTGAGATGAAGGACATGGGGCTCATGCATTACTTTCTTGGCATGGAGGTATGGTAGAGAGACAGGGAGTTGTTTGTGTCTTAGGGCAAGTATGTCGACGAGATACTCAGGAGATTCTGCATGGAGAGAAACAAACCCATGGAGACTCCTCTAGTAGGTAAATGGAGGAAGGAGGATGCTACTTCAGGGGAAGTAGTGGAAGCTACTATTTAAAGACATCTTGTGGGCTCACTTATGTACTTGGTGAACACATGACCAAATATGTGCTATGTAGTTAAATATCTTAGTCAAGCGATGGTTAGGTCTACCAAGCTGTATTGGAAGGTAGAAAAGCATGTGTTGAAATACCTCAGGGGAACTTCCCAGTATGGATTATGGTATAAGTAGACAAAGGGAGTGAATCTTCAAGGCTTCATTGATGCATATTGGCTAGGGAGTCCATCTGACAGGAAGAGCACATCAGGAGGGATATTTAGTATTGGGTCAATGGAAGTTTCTTGGTAGAGCAGGAAATGGAGATTGGTTGCACTCAGTTCGGCAGAGGTAGAGTACATGGCTGCAATTTAGGCAGTATGTGAGGCCATCTGGATGAGGAAGATCCGAGTTTGTTTGTTTGGTAATAAGATGGATCCAACTGTGATTTACTGCGATAATCAGAGTTGTATCAAACTCTCTGAAAATCTAGTTTTTCATGATTGGTCCAAGCATATTGATATCCGATATCATCATCTCAAATATTGTGTATTGAGGGAGATTATGTTGTTAGAGTACATTCCCACAGAGGATCAAGATGTTGACATTTTAACAAAGGCATTGTCAAAATGTAAATTTGAGTTTCACAGAGATAGGATCGGGGTAACTGATAATGCATTTCTTGTTGAGAAGGAGTGTTGAGAAATGGAAACAAGAAATTCTAGTTTAATTTGTCCTTGAATTAAATTGGGAATTAAAATCGAATTATATTCTCATAGAAACTTGTAAATAGTTAATTAAGTTTAACTAACTTAATTATCTTAGGAATTTTGAGTTGGAGGTCTTTCTGTAGTCATGTATATGTTCTCCCTAAGTTTTAGGGGTCAAGTATGAGTTTAAATTTAGTTGGAAATTAGATCACTCATTTTACTGAGTTAAATTAAGTTAAATTAGTTCCAAACTATTTGTGGAACTAATAGAGGACTAACAGTCAGTTGGTGCATTAGTGAATCCACTAGTGCTACTCCAGTTAACTGAAGATTCCCTCATGAGAAACTCGTGCATGTCGATTTTGAGAAATACCCAGTTGAGGCTAGAGTGCAAGGACAATGTACTATCGGTGGTATTATTTATTAAAGTGTAAATATCATGCATGCATCATATATTGATCCTATGTTTGTATTGCATAATTTTGGAAGCATGAACTCCCTTTAAATATAGGCTATTCATCCTACGAATTACGCAATAGATTAGAGGATTGGAGAGCTACAAAATTGGCTAGGTGTTGGCCAAGAGATAGCTTGTGAGCTAAGAGAGTTGAGCATACTTGTGCAGAATTATTCTAATGAGAACAAGATTTGTATATTCACTCATATTTATGATATATTCAATACATATAATGGGGTTTTGAGCAGTGGCTTTCACTAGGTACATCTTATGTTATGTGCCATTGATTTGTCTTTTTCTTGTTCATATTTCTTTCATCGATCTATTGGCTTCCGTTGGTTGAAAGTAGAAGTAGATTCTTGCCTTGTGATTTAGTACATTGCATGAGCTTGTGAATCTGCAGGATTTTCTACAGGCCTATGCCTGCGACTATGGTTTTGGGATATTCTATGTTGAAATCTCTCGAACTAGTTCCTAATAATTGTGAGATTGTGGTGATCCTTGAATATCCTCATGGTAATATGTGCCAAGGACTAAAACCATGGATCTTTCCCATATATCTTAATCTGATGATTGTATGTGATTTATCCTATTATCATAATATCATTTTTCACCAGGGTTTTGATTACTCACTTTTCTGTATGATTCATAAGGTTTTGTCAAGCAAGTATACCTATGACCCCATCATTCTCTTCTCTATTTTGTTCTGCAAATGTCAAAAGTTAGGCTTTTGAGGGCTTATTTATGTTGCATGTTTTCCATTTGGTCTCAACTCTTAGCATGATTGTAAGTCCATATAGAGTTTAGGAATGGCATGTCTCACTTGAACCAAAGCCATTGGTAAAAATATTCTTGAGGTATATGATGAATGTGTCGAAATGTTTCACAATGTCGGTTGGTTTGAGTTTCTACAATTGTTTCAAGGTTATAACCAAGTTGTGGTTGAATATTTTGTTGCTTTGTTTCATGGGTGTAATGCCTAGGATATGTTGAGATGAATGTAGATATTGATTTTATAACTAAGGAAACTACCCTTCATATTGATGGTGAAATTTGGTTGAAGAACAATAGGATTCGAGACGTTCCATGGAGAAAGTTGTTGGAAAAGAAATACTACACGTATGACATAAAAGTATTTCAATAACCTATTCGAATCATAAATGGAAGAACATGGTTTTGTTTTTGCATAGATATAGATCCATGAGGGACGTTACAATCTACCTTTTTTGTATCATATTAGGTTATTAATGATCTTTCTAGGGAATAATTTGAATTTTCCACACTTCCTACATAGGAGTTTGGCCAAAATGTCTATTTTCTACCAAAACCAATTCCAAAATACTAAGTCTTCCCTTATTCATCATAGTCTAATTTGCATCCTGGTCAAACACTGACTAGTTTAGCTAGGAGAGGATTGGGGTTCATTTTTAATGCAAAATCATTTTGATAAAAAAATTCCTCCTACTGAATCTGAGTCCCAAATTCTTTCAGAGGCTAACATTGTTCAAGACTATCTTTTTCCCTCCTTTCAACATGATTCCATCCATTCAGACAATATCAGGTTTAACTTGGGAACTCCTTTGTCCCTATTAGAAGACAACAAGGCTTTGAAGCCTGAAACCATTCCCATTCATTGAAGCCCTCAAAATACTTCTGTTAGGTATGGTAAGGAGGAACACAAATATAATAGAAGGGGAAAATTTAAAGTTTCTATAGCTGAACCCGAGTCTAAAATTCCTTTCCCAAAACCTGCATGTGAAAATAATTAAAGTCGAAAAAAATATATAATTCTCAAACTAAAGACAAATCAATTAACAAGAAAATTTCTAAGTTACGATGCAATAAGAACATATTTTATTTTAGTGATAATTATTTTGATATTGAGATTAATATTGAAACCAATACTAAAAGTGTAAACTAGTATTTTCATGTATTGGTTGTGTCCCTGTCGATGTGGATGGTACTCTCGAAATTCATAGTAAAGCTAATCAAACTATTATGGAAGCCTTGTTGGACTTCTACTAGCACGAAAAATTTCTCTTTATTGTTTCTAAGCTTAATCATAGAATTGATTTCCTCATCAGCAAAAATGAGGCACTCAGAGCCACCTGTAGGATTAATGAAAACCATAGGCAATAGGATTCCACTAATCTAGTCAATAATTCATGGGTTTCTAATGCTCAAATCATAGTTAAGTCCTCAAAGGTCAAAGTTATAACCTCTGTAGATCTTGATGATTATGAATAAAGATATTTTGTTAATTTCTTGAAACTATTCGAAAATGTACGGTATGATTAATTTGGATTTCATTTTATAATCTATCTATCTATATATATATATATTTTTTTATTTATTTATTTATTTATGAGGCTGTTACAAAGTCTTTTTTTTTTTTTTTTTTCCACTGGAAAAATCGTAATTTTATTCATAATGAGTAAAATTACATGTTGTAGATGCTGTAATAGCATTGCTGTAACAAAACTTGTTCTGCTAATCAGGTGCTAATAATCAATCAAATAGTCTATCTATGCTTTCCTACCCTTCTTTTTTTCCACTTTCCGCCAACCTTCATTGTTTGGCGGAGCTGTTACAATAATCATTTGAGCTTCATTTGTGGCTGCCATGAAGTCCTTTTCAGAATCTGTGCTTGTTGGTGAGTACGCTCGTTTGCTGCCACCAATTTCCTGTCCGGAGTTTTCATATTGCTACTGTGGGAAATTTGCATTTGTAGCTATTGCTCCTTCAATCAGATTTCCATAATTCTGTATTTGGTGTGGATAACTTTCTTTGCTGATTTCTGTATCATTCCTTTCGTCTTCATTTTCTTGTAGAATGCTGGTGGTTTCTTCATTCTTTTCCTCTTCTATATCCTCTGCGCTTGTGGCTGTAAACTGCCATCCTTTCTGCTTTGGGGGTTGTCTCCTTCTCCTATCTTTTTTGTTTTGTGGGCATGCACTTTGAAGATGACCTGTATGTCGACATATGCGGCAGCGAAAGGCGGTGTTTTCATAATCCATTGGTTGTGCCCATTGTTTTCCATTGTGGATTAGGAGGATGTGTTCTGGTAGACCTTGACTGAGGTCTACCTCCACACATATCCTGGCAAAAGTGTAGATATCCTTTGATAGGCGATCTTCATCTATTTTTATAAAAGATCCCAGGGTATTGCCTATTCCTTCCAGAACTTTGTAGTGCCAGAAATGTATAGGTAGGTTAAACAATTTTACCCAAACTGGCATTTTTGTGACCACCATGCTGTTTGGATCGAAATCTGGGGACCAAGATTTTACGAAGAGGCCAGCGTTTCCCCAAAACCATGGACCCTCATTCAAGGCATAATCTTTGTCCTTTATGGTGTCGAATTTTACAATAAAGAAACCCTTTGAGCAGAGGTGGATATCACAGTTTTCTGTCCATATGGAATAGATCCATTGACGGAGGGCTTCCGGTTTGGGCCAAAATCCATTGAACCTGCATATCACTGCTTTAGTTGAATAATCAGCTTGTATTTCGTTTACCTCTGGGATGGAGATTGTTAATGCAGGGTTCTGTGTTGTCTGCTCAACAATGTATGTCCCTGGTGCTGTAGCTTGTTGTTCTGGTTTCTTTTGTGGTTCCATCTTCCCTTTGACTGCATCTTTGAAGGAAGCAGGTCCTTTTGAACTTGAGCCAGGGCAACCTCTGCGCAATCTTGTGCTGAGACAGATGGTAGAGTCCTTTGCTATACCATATTCCATTAGTTTGTACCCCTCCTGTATTACCTTCCCTGCGTAGAGGAAGAGCTGTTTGCATGGTGGGATTCCAGCTTTTTCATGTATCCTCTGTTTGAGAATTTTTGTTGCCTCCCATTTCCCCATTTCGATGCAGATTGTGTTCCCTCCCATGGATTTAATAAAGAGAGGGGTTTTTTTATCTTCAATCGTCTTTTCCAGTGGGTGTGTTCCTAGATCAGGCTTGAATAGGGTTAGATCTGCTCTACAGAGGTCTAGATCTGTGAGCCTATGTCCCGATCTGTGCCCAGAACTGTTAAAGAGATTGTTTTTTGTCTCTTCCCGCACATTCACTGCATATGTTGTTTGATTCTTTTGCTCTTCCCTCGTATTCGGCTCGTCTCTCTGTTCCCTGTGTCGATCTATGGTCTGTTTCTGGGGTTCAGATCTATGTGGGATTCCCTTGTTATCGCAGGTCCAGTTGTACTGATTGCCGTTCCGCTCTCTTCCAGTATGCCATACTGAATATTTCAGGAAGCCCATACCTAATATCTTGCCCCATATTTGGTCTTCGAAAGATCTGATTGGGAACAGCCAGAATGTATCAGAACGGGCCCGAATCTTTCCGAGGGGGATTAGTGGACCAGTCTGTCAGATCAAATTCCTGTAGATACAGGTGTTGCTTCCTATCCAATGCGTAACCCAAAATGGGGTTCTTTTTGTAGTGCGCGGATCTAGGTTATGGATCCCGTGGCTCGAACTCAGCTCCATGCCACAGATCCAGTAAAATAATGCCTCATCTGGGCTCCATGGCATTTGCTCGGATTGGTTTTCAACGAGATCTGCAGCCTGTAGAGACAGATTCGGGTTCTGATGAGCAAAATTTTTGAGAATTCGTTTTCTTACCTCCAGGGTTTTGTCTCCATGGGCTTCTAGTCCTCGGATTTGTATCAGCATACCATTGCATATCAAAGCACGGTGATTGTAGGTCTTCCTCTCTGTTTCCGGACGTGCTTCGCCGACATTTTCATTGTTTAAACCGCTGGATGTCAGATCTAATCGTTGCTCTGATCTCGAGCTGCCCCAGAAACCCTCTTTTACCTGTGGAGCGATTGTCAGGTGCAAGGTTCTGAACTTTTCCGTTGCCGATCTCGCCGATCTCGCTGCCTCAGGATCGAATCTTGTTGTTTTAACGCCTGTTGCCTCCATCGTCCCGGTCTTCAGATCGCCCACTTATTGATATTCTATCACCACAAACATTTGTCTGTTACAAAGTCTTAAATTCTATAATGACCCTATTTACATTTTTTCTATCTTTGTAGCTTATCTACTTTAATCTGTTCCGGATGATTGTATTGGTTGGAATTTTAGTCGAGTACCTCCACTTTCTCTGAAGATGATACTGAAATATCTCCTATTAGTTCATCATGATGATTTCCTATTACTTGATGCTACAACTGAGAGGCCTAAAACCATTGAGAAATTATTGTTATTTCTGCATAAAGACAATTTTATGTTTTTAGTTTGTTATATACATCCTTTTAAAATCGTTTATTATTTAAGCTCCTCATTTTTATGAAAGGAGGTATCTTTGGAGTGAGAGAGGAAATGTTGTATCTCTGGAGTGATTGTGGGATGAAAATTAATGCAAGTTTATAGTTTTTGTTTGATTCACTCTATTTCTTGATGTATTTACACTCCATGGTCATGCAACTAATTTGTTAAATCAATTGATTTACAAATCCATTAAGTTGTTTATTAGATGGTTTTCTTCTCTAATAAGCAATTGTTTAGTTGTATTTCTTTGTTGAATATTTGTATAATGTTCAAATTGATCATAACTTTATAATAAATTGATTATCATCGTTGAGCAATTGGTGATCTAAGAAGAATATATTGATTTCAAGATTCTTTTACATGTTTTGAATACCATTATAGTTGTAATATAATTATTTATATGAGTCTATTACAATGTTGTTGCAGTAAATGATAATTGTGCTTTATACTAACTCTATCTCGGTGATTAATTGGTTTGATTCATTAATCATTGATGAAGATATAAGATCACTATTATTTTACCTATTTTGAATACCAATATAATTGTAATATCATTCTTTATATGAGTCTATTATATTGTTGTTGTAGTAAATATTAATTGTGCTTTATGCTAATGTTGAAATTTGGTACCGGAGGACAGGTGGTTCCCTAAGGCTTTGATCTTTGGCCTAAGGAAAAGTGTCCAAAAGAATTTAATTTTTCTCCTAAAGTGACTTTATAATTTTTATAAAGTCAAATCTAATTTAAAAGTGACTTTAAGTGATAAAGTTACTAAAGTCTAATTTTAAAGTGACTTTAATAAAGTCAATGTAAAATTAGAAAGGAAAAGTGACTTTGGAAATAAATGACTAAGTGGGTCTTTATTAAAGTGGGGTGAATTAAAAAATAGAAAGTGAGATTTAAATGAGCATTTAATCTCAGCCCTAGATCTCAATCTATTTTAGCCATTGGATTTAGGGGTTCCCCAAAAATCACTTAGGGTTATATTAAAGGAGGAAAATGAGGAAAAGGTCATTCATTCTTTCATGAGCAGATTGAGAGAAGAAAAGCAAGAGAGAAAGGGAGATTTCTGGACAAGGAGGAGAAGGAGACAACAGCTTAGCACACATTCCAAGGCAGCATTTTAGCAAATCCATACAACTGAGTTAGCACACAGTGAAAGGCAGTATTTGCACACGATTTTCTAGAAATCCGTATAGCAAGTGCACAGAAATCGAGGAGCAGAAATCCGTACAAGTGGTTGTACCTTGGCATGCAAATCGAGGCAAATCCATACAGCTATACTGCTAGTTTTTTTCTGCACAAAAATCGAGGAAATCCGTATAGCGTATTTATGGCATCTTGCACACTTTTCTAGGCAGGTTGTACAGTAGCATTTAAGGCTGAAATTGGGCACAAAAATCGAGGAGGCCGTACAGCATTTATTGTTGTTCTATTTTTTGTTTGCAAGTTTTTTCCAGTTGGCTGAGGCATGAAAAACGAGATAAGTTGTAAAAGTTTGCTTGTTGATTTTTTGTTGAATATTTCTCACTGTAAAAAGCATTTTCCAGAAATAAAAAGGAGCTTTCGAACTGGTTTTCCCCAATAGTTGTAGGGGGTTTTTCCAGGGTCACCTTGACCAAAAATCACTATGTTTAAATGTGTTTAATGGCTGTTTATATGTGCTAATGTTTTTTTATTTTTGCATTTTCCAGCATTCTGTAAAATTTCCAGAATTTGTGTTTTCAACAAAATTTATTTTCCAGTTGTTGAATTTATGGATATGGGAAAGGGCATTTAACTATTTTGGAGAAATAAGGTGAAACTAAAAACTGGGGTGGGAAATGAGAAATTTTTACATGGTATCAGAGCTTGAGTGCTGAAGCGCAGCTTGGGACAGCAAGGAGGAAAATTACAGCTTGCTTATTTTTCACTCAGAAAATTCCAGCAAGCTGATTTTTCACAAACAACAGTTTTATCTTTACTACAACAGTGCTATTTTTCAGTTTTAGGACAGCAGGATGTCATTGGAATTGAGGGTGGAGGATAGGTTGGATGGGCATAACAATTACAACGTTTGGAAGGAGAGAATGCAGAGTATATTTGAGGAGGCTTAAGTTTGGGACATCATGGTGCATACCACACAGAACCCCGTAGTTGTACCTACTGTTGCTACTCAGTTGGCTGATTATAATAAAAAGAACAACAAGGGTAAGAGATTGGAAGGAGAGAATGCAGAGTATATTTGAGGAGGCTTAAGTTTGGGACATCATGGTGCATACCACACAGAACCCCGTAGTTGTACCTACTGTTGCTACTCAGTTGGCTGATTATAATAAAAAGAACAACAAGGGTAAGAGACTGGTTCTAGATGAAGTCAAAGACCATTGCATTCCTCATGTGAGAGGAAAGAGAAATGCCCATGAGATGTGGATAGCATTGTCCAATCTCTACCAGAGTACCAATGAGAACCGGAAAATTTTCCTGAAGGAGAAGATGAAGACCATTAAGATGGGTAATGATAGTGCAGCTGGATATCTCACAAAGATTACTAATGTGAGAGATGAGTTGGCAGCGGTTGGAGAGGTCATTCCACCCACTGAGTTGGTGCAGATTGCAGTGAATGGTCTCCCTTGTTCATGGATGAACTTTGCTAATGGGGTTTGTGCACGTGAGACCCTTCCCACTTGGGAGAGGTTTTGGGATGATTGCATTCAAACAGAGATCAGAAAAGGGCAGCTTGGGGCAGCCAAGCCAGTTGAGTAGGATGAGGATGTAGCATTGTTGGCAGGAGGCAAGAAAGGAAAAGGGAAGAAGTAGGCTTCCACAAGCAATAGTGGGGGCAAAGGCAAAGGTAAAAGTAAATAGGGTAACACACAGAAGGACTATTCCAAGGTGAAGTGTTGGAATTGTCAAAAGATGGGACACTATGCAATTGTGTGTCCAAAGAAGAAGAAGAAAAAGGGGAAGAACCAGAGCGTGGCAGCTTCAGCAGAGGTTGAGGACTTTGTAGATCGTTTTGACCAGGAGTTTGGGTTCACTGCGTGTGAATCCTCTAGTGCAGGATCACCTGCCACACAGGTTCAGAGGGAGCATGCTTTTCCCTCGATTAGCGGAGCATCTTCGGGTATCTGGTATGTGGACAGTGGGGCTTCACATCACATGACAGGAGTCCATGAGTACTTCTCAGAGCTTTTAGAGAGTTGCACTGATATGGAGGTAGTACTCGATGATGACAGAGTTGTTAGAGCAGTCGGTGTGGGGACACTGACATTTCAGAGGGAGTTCAAACCTCCCTTGAAGGTGTCAGATGTTCTTTATGTGTTAGGGATGAGGAAGAACCTCATATCTGTCTCAGCTTTGGAGGATAGAGGATATGAGGTACAGTTCAGGGGAGGATGGGTGTTGATGTATCCCAAGGGTACTCCAGCTGATTTAGTTAGAGTGATAGGTGTATGCCATGCAAAGGTGTACAAGTTTGCATTCCAGCCCCTTTTGGAATTGAGCGGTAGTACCGACAGCAAAGCTAGTAGTTCTGAGCTGTGTGATATTTGGCACCGCAGGATGGGGCATATGTATCATGGAGCCTTGATGACCTTGCGGGAGATCACTACAGGTGTGCCAGATTTTAGTAATGATCATTTTGATACTTGTAGAGGATGTGCGATGGGCAAGTTTGCCAAACCCCCTTTTCCCAGTAGTGACAGTAGAGTGACTGGGAT
The DNA here is from genome assembly GCA_000404065.3 of Pinus taeda. Taxonomy (NCBI): domain Eukaryota; kingdom Viridiplantae; phylum Streptophyta; class Pinopsida; order Pinales; family Pinaceae; genus Pinus; species Pinus taeda. Next base: position 100,578 of record APFE031008572.1, read on the forward strand.
ACTTGATTTGATTCATTCCGATGTGAGCGGTAAGATGTCTCATTTTTCCTTGAGTGGATATGAGTACTATTTTTTATTCATTGATGATCACTCCAGGAGGACCTGGATTTATTTCTTGAAGACTAAGAATGAGGTCTTCAAGTGGTTTCAGGAGTTTAGAGCTCTTGTGGAGACACAGATAGGTTGGAAGATCAAGTCCCTGAGGTTGGAGAATGGGGGAGAGTACACCCTTGGAGAGTTTGTTGACTATTGCGCAGAGGCAGGCATCAGGAGGGAGTTCACTATTCCTTACAACCCCCAGCAAAACGGGGTTGCAGAGAGGAAGAATAGATCCATCGTAGGGGCTGCCAAAGCCATGTTACATGATCATGGGTTGCCATTGTTCTTATGGGCAGAGGCCTGCAACACAACTGTTTATTTGCAGAACAGGAGTCTGCATCGTGCCTTGGGGTACATGACTCCGAAGGAGGATTTTTCTGGGAAAAAGCCTGATATTGGTCATCTTAGTATCTTTGGGTGCATTACATACTCCTAAATACCCAAGGAGAAGAGGACCAAACTAGAGCCCACCGCAAAAAAGGGTATATTTGTGGGCTACAATGAGACCTCAAAGGCCTTTCGGATTTACATTCCTGCACAGAGGAAAGTTGTTGTCAGGCAGGATGTGAAGTTCGAGGAGGACAGGGCCTTTATGAGGTCACGGGAGTTAGAGTATCTGGATCAGCCAGACCCTCAGCAACAGTTGAGTTAGTCGCAGGGATCCAGTGGGCCAGGATCAGGAGGATCCAGAGGTACATATATGACAATGCTAGGTCCATCAGTGAGCGGTGGCTCGACGAGCCAGAGGGGTGGTGCTCCGGGAAGCATGCAGAGCAGTCCACAGAGTAGTTCACTAGGGAGTCCACTGATGGATAGTTCACACGGTACCTCAGCTTCTACAGGTTCAGGTACAGGCAGGAGGACAACAGACAGGCAGTCAGGAGTTCAGGCTACTGATGGTGATGAGGAGGAGGAGTTTCATTCTCCAATGGGAGAAGTATGCTCAGGGAAGAGGAAGCCCAAGTGGCTTCAAGACGCCTTGAGAGATGCCACATCTATTACTGAGCCTAAGAGGCCGGTTAGAGAGAGTAGACCACCTGAGAGGTTTTGTAGCTATATGGCAATGGCTACCAGCATCCTTGACTCTGAGCCTTCTAGCTATGAGGAGGCAGCTAGCCAGCAAGTCTAGAGGGAGGCCATGCAGGAGGAGTATTCTTCTATCATGAAGAATAATGTTTGGGAGGTGGTACCGAGGCCTGAGGGGAAATCCATGGATACTTCCAGATGGCTTTACAAGGTAAAGCATGCTGCAAATGGCAACATTGAGAAATTCAAAGCGAGGTTTGTGGCTAGAGGGTTCTCCCAGGTAGAGAGAGTTGATTATGAGGAGACCTTCGCTCCCATGGCTCGATATACTTTGATCCGCTCCATTATATCGATAGCAGCAATGATGGGTTGGAAGATCCACCAGATGGATGTGAAGACTACATTTCTCAATGGCTTCATACAAGAGGAGGTGTATATTGAGCAGCCACAGGGCTCTGAGGTGCATGGGAAGGAGTCCCATTGTGCAGACTGAAGAAGGCCCTTTATGGCCTGAAGTAAGCTCCCAGAGCTTGGTACTCCAGGATAGATACATACTTGCAGAGCATGGGTTTCACAAAGAGTGGGGCAGATCTGAACCTTTACTATATTGTGATAGGTGAGGAGCCTCTCATTCTGGTGGAGTATGTGGATGACTTAGTCATTACAAGTGCAGAGAGACTCGTAGAGCACTGCAAGAGAGATCTTGCAGCGGAGTTTGAGATGAAGGACATTGGCTTGATGCATTACTTTTCGGGTTTGGGGGTGTGGCAGGAGGAGGGGAATTTCTTCTTGGGGCAGGGGAGGTATATTGTCGACATCCTTGGCAGATTCCACATGGAGGATTGTAAACCCATGTCGACACCAATGATCACCAACTGGAAGAAGCTTCATGCTTCAGATTCCGAGTTGGTGGATCCCACATTGTATGGGCAGCTGATTGGTTCCTTGATGTATTTGGTCAACACTAGACCAGATATTTGTTTTGTAGTCAACACGATGAGTCAGTTTATGTGTGAGCCTAGGAAGGTTCACTGGGTGGCTGCAAAATACATTTTGTGGTACTTGCAAGGGACGGCGGATTATGGTCTGGACTACAGGCAGGGGGATGGAGTGAGATTGCCAGGTTATACTATTTTTTATTGGGCAGGTTGTGCTTCTGATAGGAAGAGCACTTTAGGGTGTTGTTTTGGGTTGGGTACAACAGTAGTGTCATGGTTCAGCTAGAAGCAACAGTCAGTAGCATTGCGTTCAGTGGAAGCAGAGTATATGGCAGCCAACCTAGCTAGTTGTGAGGCCATCTGGCTTCGCAATATGTTGTTTGGCTTATTTGGTTAGCCGTTGAGACCTTCAGTGATTTACTGTGATAATCAGAGTTGCATCAAACTCGCGGAGAATCCAATATTTCATGACAGGTCAAAGCATATTGGGATCAAATATCATTTCATCAGAGACTATGTTCAGAAGGGAGCTGTGAAGCTTGAGTATATTCCCACTGATGAGCAGGTTGCAGATATTTTTACCAAAGCCTTACCACGGAGCAAGCATGTCTACTTCAAAAACAAGATGGGTGTGATGAGGAACACCTTCCTCGGTAAGAGGGAGTGTTGAAATTTAGTACCAGAGGACAAGTGGTTCCCTAAGACTTTGATCTTTGGCCTAGGGAAAAGCGTCCAATAGAGTTTAATTTTTCTCCTAAAGTGACTTTATAATTTTTATAAAGTCAAATCTAATTTAAAAGTGACTTTAAGTGATAAAGTTACTAAAGTCTAATTTTAAAGTGACTTTAATCAAGTCAATGTAAAATTAGAAAGGAAAAGTGACTTTGGAAATAAATGACTAAGTGGGTCTTTATTAAAGTGGGGCGAATTAAAAAATAGAAAGTGAGATTTAAATGAGCATTTAATCTCAGCTAGATCTCAATCTATTTTAGCCATTGGATTTAGGGGTTCCCCAAAAGTCACTTAGGGTTAGATTAAAGGAGGAAAAGGTCATTCATTCTTTCATGTACAGATTGAGAGAAGGAGAGCAAGAGAGCAAGGGAGATTTATGGACAGGGAGGAGAAGGAGACAGCGGCTTGGCACACATTCCAAGGCAGCATTTTAGCAAATCTGTACAACTGAGTCAGCACATAGTGAAAGGCAGAATTTGGGCACAATTTTCTAGAAATCTGTACAGCAAGCGCACATAAATCAAGGAGCAGAAATCTGTATAGCAAGTGGTTGTACCTTGGCATGCAAATTGAGGAAAATACGTATAGTTGTACTACTGGTTTTTTTTTCTGCACAGAAATCAAGGAAATCCGTACAGCGTATTTATGGCAGCTTGCATGCTTTTCTAGGTAGGTCGTACAACAACATTTAAGGCTGAAATTGGGCACAAAAATTGAGGAGGTCGTACATCTTTTATTGCTGTTCTATTTTGCTATTTGCAAGTTTTTTCTAGTTGGCTGTGACGCACGGAAAACGAAATAAGTTGTAAAAGTTTGCTTGCTAATTTTTTGTTGAATATTTCTCACTGTAAAAAGCATTTTCCAAAAATAAAAAGGAGCTTTCAAACTGGTTTTCCCCAAGAGTTGTAGGGGGTTTTTCCAGGGTCACCTTAACCAAAAATCATTGTGTTTAAATGTGTTGAATGGCTGTTTATATGTGTTGATTTTTTTATTTCTTCATTTTCCAGCATTCTGTAAAATTTCCAGAATTTATGTTTTCAGCAAAATTTATTTTCCAGTTGTTGAATGTATGGATATGGGAAAGTGCATTTAACTATTTTGGAGAAATAAGGTGAAACTGAAAACCGGGGTGGGAAATGAGAAATTTTTACAGCTAACTCTATCTCAATGATTAATTGGTTTGATTCATTAGTCATTGATAAAGATATAATATCACCTACAACAATATTGTTTACTATTATTCCTTTCTCTATTTAAGTCTTGACCAAGCAAGAATTAGAAGGTAATATATTAGGTAATTCTTCCATTTCCTTTCTTAATTTAAAAAACCTAAAAGAAAATAGAGTTATATTGTGTTTATCTTCCAGAATAAGTTTTTGTATTGTCACAGTTACCCGTTCTAATTATTAATTACATTAGGAATCGAATTTAAATTTATTTTTAGAAATATAAATTAGCATTTATTTTTTTCTTTAAATTTAGATATGCAATAGTTCTACAATATTTTTATTGTTTTAAGTCTTGAGCTAATTATGGTATGTTCTAGCCTTATTCTTTATTGTATCATATCACTATAAATATTGTATATTATTTTAACCTTGTAATATTAGCGATTGTATTCTTTATTTTAATTCTAATATATAAATAGAATATATAAATTAGAATTCATTATACATTATAAGAAGCAGATTATTTCATTTTACATAGTTTGATTTAACCTAAACATTAGTTCACATAACAAATAATTTAGGATATATATATAGTTTAGATTTGTATAGGATAATTATATTTTAGGTTTAGGATTATATTTTTTTGGGTTCAATGCTTCTTCGAAAGAAAGGATCTAGGGCCAATCGAGTCTGTTAAACCCATCGAGGATAGCTATTCCAAATGGTTTGGGTTGTTAAAGGGCCCCTATCTAGGCTATACCTCCTTTGTTGACTTAGACATGTCAATGCTTGCTTTTGTAGGTTTTAACCCCGTACAGAAATTACCTGCATACGAATTCTAAATCACAGGAAAAATAAAAATGCGAGAGCATAACACATAAAACACATATACAAAGAGATTTCCCACTGGATCCCAAAACCGGGACTACCAGCTTGATTTTTTCATTATATTCCTTCAATGTTACAATACATATTTATACATGTCGAAGCATCCAATACCATGGATCGAAAAACCATCGCGTCCAAAACCATGGACCGAAAACCATCGCGTCCAAAAAACATGTGCGGAAATTATGCACAAAACCATAGGTGGGTCCGCCCAACCTAACATAGGGTCCAAAACCAAAATTTTCCGGGCCGCTGCCCCAGACCCCATAAAGTGGGGTTACGGGTACCCCTCAAACCCCCTGTTAACTATGTGGAAAGAATATAACACAACCCAACACCATTTGTACATATTCTATTTTCAAAAGTTTAGTTTGGATTGGATGGTGATTTTTGAAGTTGAAGCCCGAAGAGAAGGCCCTAAGTTTTAAGGATTTGTTGTCATAAGTATCAATAATGCAAAGGCATGGAGGAAAATTTTGCAAGGTCACATCAACAACAATTCAGAGGGCATTGATCTTGAAAGTTCTTAACATTTCACTAGAAAATGGTATCCCCAAGTGGAGCCACTGTTAGGTTCCTATACCAATAGGAGTCATAATTTTGAATGAATAATGTTAAGTCTTGTAATATCGTACATACCTTTGCTTCTGCAAATGTTTTCCATATTAAAAAAATAAAAAAATTTAAAGAGGGTATGTCCTAAAAGAATAATCAAAAGACGAAAATAGTAAGAAAAGGTCAAAAAAGAAAGATATATGAACCCCAAAAGACAAAAGGATACCATGAAAGTGTGCACGTCAAAATGACACTACTATTTACTTTTATGCATAATAAATGATTGTGTACAACTTGTTACTCATGCCACAATCCATGGTAATCAAACTCTTTAATCTTGATTATACCATGCTTTGAATTTTATGTTTATAGTTAGAGAATAAAATCTGAACAAACAGTTTAATCTTGGCATATCATTAGATAGGTAGACTAAATAAAAGGAGCTCATCAGTTAATCTGAGCCCTTGGATAATATAAGGTTAGAATTATATAGTTTAATTTGTAAAAGAAAAGAAAAGATTGATAAGAGTTTGCTAGCTTAAATGCACCCAAATAAAATAAAGAAAAAATGGTAGGATGAGTAAATGGGTAAGTAGTAGAAAGGTTGCAGAAATATCATGCGATTACACAAAGCACTTATGTCATTGTTTTAAATGTATCTTTCAAATGAGCATAAGTAGTGAACAAAGCAAAGACAATGGTTCACAATATGGTTTATTTAACATCCCTTCATTCATTTCACGCTTTTACTTCATTAATTTCCCATAAATAAGTTTTAGTACTTAAATTCTACAAGTCAAAAAGGCTCAGAGCATTTCTCTGACTTTTGGAGGGACCGAACCCTCGGCTTAATGACTTAGGGGGACAAGTACTAGAACCCCCTTCATGAAAACACATTCCCCCTTCATCTCCCTTCATTTCCCCTCATTTCCCTAGTAAAATCACACTTTCGTATGGTTGACACCTTTTACCTAGGAAAAGTGACTCGCCCCCATGTAAAACCCTTTCGCACAAAAAACCCACCAAATTTTTTTATCCTAAGAATAAATCTAAATGCACAATCGCATACACTTAACCATTTTTTAGAAAATCCACTGCGCTATCACTTTCATATTAATTAACTAACTTTATTATATAAACCCATTTTAACCCTTTTCCCGTAAATGAATAAAACCCTATATAAAATACCTCAACCCCTTAGTTTTAATAAAAACTAATATAAACTATCCCTTATCCTGATATAACTTCACTTAATTTACCTAACCCCAGTAAAACTTATGTTAATCCTGTATCAGCTTCACCCGACTCTCGAATCTCTCACTAAACCTGGCCCGATCATTTAACCCAAGATTTGTCCCTAAACTAATCTCGAACCACCATAATTAAACCCCTATGCCCCCCATCAATTCTCGTCATTTCCCCTGCGCAGCTTTGCCTCCCAACTACCGTTTATCATCCCTCCCCCACATCTAACGGCGCACAACCATATCGGCCACACCCGATGGCCGAACAATAACCACCTAATGAAGTGGTTTTCTCCCGGCCCCAGATGCTATGTGTCAGACGATGTATGGCATCAAGTGACCCCTCCTGAAAACCGCCCGCACCACAAAAGCGGTGTGATAGCCCTCCAAAACCGCTTCCCCCATTTAACCAAAAACAGTAACTGTTCATCCGAAAGGGAAGCCTGCCAAAATTAGTCATTTTCTCTATAAAAGGCCGTGAAGCCCTCTTTCACCCTTTTTTTGTGCATTTTCTTTGTAAGCTGTGTAAACCATTGCTACCCCTGTAAACATCAAAATTACCCACATACTTCGAATTCTTCTCCAGAAGACGCTGCAGACAACTTGGCCGCCTTTTCAGACCGTACCAAGACCACACCAACCACTGCAGCTTCCATGAAACACCATTTTCAGAACCAATTTACCCAATTCCAGGTATTTCACTACAAATTACCTCTTACCCCTACAAATTTCAAGACCTTTAGCCTGTGCACTATTTTAAATTAAGAAATTGAGTAATAATACTACCAATTTTATAAACTGCTCACATAAACCCTCTGAAAAGTCTCAAAACCACTGATGAACCCCCAGAGCATAATTCAAATCCACAAAAACTGAATTATGGTTTCCCCTGCCTCTATGGACGTTAGACCCATTACCACTCCACACTTAGACCTAGAGCACCTTCCCCTGGCTGACAGGGATTTCCAAATCAAGGACACAACTGCAGTACAGCTCCTGCTTAAAATCCATTGCTTAAGTAAAGACAAATACTTGAAACATACAAATGGTATTGGCCTCTGGGAGTCCAATTTACCCAGATACCAGTTCCCCCAAGTTCATATCTTTCCAGAAATCGTCCATATGTGCTATGCATGCTATGTTCCAAGCCATAGAGTCATAGTGTCTCATGACCAGAAGGTTCTTTTCACTATCACAGCTGAGTCAATTAATGAAATGTTGCAGTTCCAACCAAGGCCAAACCTAACTCCTCTCTCAATTGGAGACCTATTGGACCAGTATCCCAAGCTAAGCCCATCAAGATTAGCCCAGTTGTTTCAAACCTTCATTAGAGATGGAAAACACATCCCTAAGGACCCCCCTCCATATGTAGCAGCTATTTTCTCTCAGTGGGGCCAGAACATTTTAACCATGATATTCTGTGTTTTGGGTTACTCTACCAGTGAATACATTGACGAACTTTTTCTTACATTCATGTCCATTTATACCCCAGGGAAGCTTCTTGCAATCATATATGACACTGAAAATTTCATAGCTGATAGGATGCATGAGCAGTTCACAAGAATGGGCAATGAGAGAGTTTTAAATACTCCTCTATATTGTACCATTTATTTTTGTATTATCAGTCGGATAAGTTTCCTTTCACTCTCCCGAAGCTTGACAATAGGGGCCAGCTCAGATCTGTCATCTTTTGGACCCCACTTTTCCATGAGTTTAGATCACCTTATACATACTCTTACTACATAGATTCTTTTGTGTATCCAATAATGACTATGCTCATTGGAAATCCTCCACCTAGGATAAGTCCAGAGTTAAAAAGAGTCCTTCAGCGTTCCAAGCAAACCAAAGTGGGAGATTAGTACCTTTACCGAAACCACACAGAAATCAGAATATATGGTTTCCTACTTGCACCATATAAGTTACCAAGATACCTCCCCATGAGGTTGTTTGCCTTAGAATATTACAGATAGATCATCAATGCAGATGAGGTCAACTTTGTCAATGCAAAGAAGAAGGCCAATTTCAAAATCAAAGATTAGTTAGGTCCCCTCATATGTAATTCCAGAGAAGCAGGGAAAGGGGCATGCCTAACCCAACAAAGCCTGAAATTCCAAAGGAGTTTTGTATGGAGATATGCCCCTTTAGAATTCATTATCAAGAAAAGGCAAAAGGTCAAGCTAGGACCTTTCATTCACCACCCGATACCAAAGATAGAGGCATATGCAAATCAAACAGAATGGGTGGAAAACACTTTAGTAGATAGAGACAGTACAATGGTAGATGTAGAAAATTCTCTGGTTGATTTGGAAAAGCAACTTGATAAGAGCACTTTCCTGTAGGTACTAGAAGAGCTAGAAAGAGCCATGAGAACCCCTCTAGTCACACAGGATCCTCAGAATGAGGAGAAGAATCCAAAAAGAAACACAGAGGGAGCTTCCACTTCAGGAATGGACACCTATAATTTGCAGTAGGAAACCAGTCACAGCAAGAGGCAAAGGCTAAATTTGGCCTTTGAACAGGAATACATAGAAGGGTTAGCACAAGTTACCAACACAGAGGTAGATAGAAGTAGGCCCACAACTCCATCTAAAGACATACAAGAGCCTTCCACATCACAGACTTAGATATTAGAAAGGCAGCTTAGTGTTGAAGTGTCTTCCTTCAGTAGGCCTGCTGACAAAGACTAGGACATAAAAGACATGTATAAGGAAATCAAAATAAGAAATGAGAGGCTTAAAGCCCAAACATATGCTCAGTACCTAAAGCTCACTCACACAAATCAAACAAGACAAATGTTAGCCTTTGACATCAAGGATGGAAAGCTACAAATGTCCTTTATCAATCCTACAACTCAGCAGCCCAAAACATCATCAAATTACAAGAGGGTTGACTTTGAAGTGTTGGCAAGGGAAATTCATCCCATAGACCAAATAGAACTGTACAAACAAGCTGGAGAGATGATATACTCCACCCTAACAAGTAAAGCCATAGCTTCCCATCAGCTACAAAATTCAGTAAACAACATCTCCGCACAGTTTCAATTGGAGAAGGCCTCCTCACAGGCCAAGGATACGAGGATTAAGTCTTTGGAAGACTTAATTGTTAAATTGGGACACGATCCCAAGGATATAAAAGCTATTGAGCAGCTGATAAAGAAGAAGAATGATGATATTGTTGCACTAAAGAAGTAATTGAAAATACCACAGCTGCAGCATCCTCAAACACTTGAAGTCATAGAGCACCAAACCAAACATGAAGAGTTGATGGACTTGCTCCTAAAACTCAATGATCAACTTAGGGAGACAGAGAAAGAATTGGATAGCCTGGTCCAATTGAAACATACTGACGTTGCATCAACTTCTACAAATGTCATCCCTACTGTGTCTACAGCAGTCCCTTCTACACTGGCAGCTTCACTTGCACCAACATCTCCACCTGCCAGAACATTGCTAGTAACAACAGAGTCTACAACAACAACAAATACATCAGGAGAAAAGGCAACAAAATTAGTTAGGGCCATGGAAGAGATGTCAATTCAAGCTACATAAATGAATAGACTAAAGGAAAAGGTGGCAAGTTTAGAGACTGATCATAAAATTGCACAGATTATGCAAAAAGAAGAAACTCAGAAGGCCAACAGAATGAGTGAATGGGTCAAAGCCTTGGAAAAGGATCTAACATTAGAGAAACCCCTTGGGCAAGCCAAGGAACTGTTATGGGCCAATATCATTGACTCCGTCAAGGATATTTGGCCATCTATTCAAGTTATTTTTGAGAAAACAAAACTGATAAAGATAGCTAAAATAGCTATTCAAAAATTCAAGGAGGAATTGGGTGACATCCCAGAGGATGCCAATAGACTCATCCATTTCCTTAACAACAAAAACAAATATGAGCTTCAAGAGCTCAATATAGAACACAGGACTGAAACCATTTTGGAAATAAGGAAGGTCCTTTCCAAAAGAAACCTGATGCTGAACTTAGAAGAAAAGTGCCATAACATGTAGGTGGTCATTGATAGATTCATGGCCAAATTCCAAATTTTGAGGGAGACAGAATTTCCTAGTCCACTGGTCATCAATGATAAACTTATGACACAGCAGGACTATGATAACAGATTAAGGTAGTTGGCTAAGGAACAAACTAGCACTTCATCTATAAAAGCAATGCTAACAGGCAAAGTTTTGTATAACACCTTCAAGGACTTGTTTTTTCTCCAACATGAGATTAAGCACTTATTCATCACAAAGCCCAATTTTGCCAAGTATACTGAGGCCGATGAGATATATAGGAGGATGATGAATTTCAAATTACCTGATGCAGAATGGTGGGAGACAATGACAAATTTGCTATGAGAAATTTACAGTAAAAAGTTACTACACAGTAAAAATAAGGCAGCGAGGTACTTAGATGAAAACGGGACAACAGGGTCAAAGAGCAGCAGGGTCAAAGAGTATCAGGTGAAAGATAAAAGCCAAAAAGATGACAGAATAAGAGACCAAAACTACAAGCCAACATAAAGGGCTACAAATCCAACCATAAAGACAACAGTACCACATAAAAAGGGACAGCATGAAACAGTTCAATAGATGTCTCTATCTTCTTGCAAGAAGATATTTGTATTTCCTAGAATAAATCTCAAGTTTATTTTGAGATATTTTGTAATAGTTTTTGTATAGATACTTTACCATTCAAAGTATGTAGGGTGGATTCTTAGACATTTCTATATACCTTTTGATCAAAGACTGTGAGCTATTGTATCATTGATTGGACCAGCAAGTTGGATTAATAAACAAAGACAAGACATTTCATTGGATTCATGTGTAGAGTGAAAGTGCAAACAAGTATTTTCTCTTGTGTTATTATTTTTCTTTAAAAGTTTTCCACAATCTTTAATGTATTTGAAATCTGAATGCTATAATATGGAATGATATCTCAGAATTTGCTTCATTTCACTATGTTTTAACTATTATGCATTTTAATGTTTTTTGTAAATTATCTAAATTAAGGAATTCTTAATTGTTCCTTAGTCTAGGTAGTCTCCCTCTGATCTATAGCAAAATGATTCTTAATTTCCCTTTGCTCATGATTAACCTCTGTTCCTCATTTTAATCCCGGTCTGAGAATTCTTAAGTGCTCTCTCACCCTGGTTAAGATTCATTCCACCCATTTGGCCCAAAGACTTGCACTTTACTCTACTAGCTTTCCCTTAGAACACTCCCTTTAATGAGTTAATTCTATTTCTACTGCCCTTCTTTGACCCCATAGCTCAATGGTCCAAAGACATCAGTCTATCCATATGTTTTAAGGATTCCGCCATCCAACACCCAATACAAATCAAAACCCCCTGAACCTTCAAAACTAGCCTAAAATCCCAGCGATCAAAGCTAAATCATATAGAGAGAGCCCTCTCTGAGTCATAGGTTGGCTAGAGCCTATACTTTAAAGATTGGTTTGTGGTTACCTCGGTCCTTTCCTTCTTATGAAAACTTCTAGGGAAACATTCTGAGTGATAACACTGTCATTGTCCATTTATAGCTATGGACCCAACCAGTCCAACTGGTTGTCATACTCTTGCCTTCAATTGCCCTTATACATGCACTGAGCTTCATCCAGGTCTTACCTTACCTATCGGGTTCCACACAACCCTCCCTGAACTCCATTAACTTCCTCCTTCCCCAACCAATTCCCAAGACTCTCAAACAATAAAGGAAAGATTAAGAAGTAAACAAGGAAAAAACCATGGAAAACAAAAAACAATACGACACCACAAACAAAGTGACATGGCCATGCACAAGACGCAAAAAAAACTGCAATCAAGCACAACAAATCACAAAAGACCAAAAGCACAAGACTGACAACTGACACCATGACTCAATCCCCATGGTTCTCAGAGTTTCTAAGGGAAATATCAACCTAAGCCTTCTTCGAGATTTCCTAGCAGCCACATTTCCATGCAATCCCTTGCATCATACTAACATCAACACATAATTATCAGTGCATAAATTAACATAACAATACGTTGGTTACCTTACCTGGTTGTGCCAAGCACGTTTTCTTGTAACTAAACACGTAAACTTCTTAAGGAACTCCAATTCCTTGACGAATCTAGCTATAAATGGAAGCCAAATGTTATATCTTTCAAATATGTGTCCATGAATATATCACATATCCACATAATTTCAGACAAATTAGGGTTACAAATACTTCCTGTATGCAAAGCACACATTCGTATGGAATTTCGATTTCCAAACATAGCCAAAGGAATTCTTATGCAATTCTTTTCTTTTAGCTTTAGCTTGTTGCAACTAATTCTTACTATATACAGTCACATCACCCAATGGATAATTATATAAACAATTCAACTATTACCTTGTCTTGCTAATACCAAGCATGTTTACTGTAATTGTTCACACATGTCAACCCTGTGTTCCAAATATCAAGACAATCATATCTATCAATTTGAAATCAACATTTACCAAGACTAACAATCATGTCATAATACATAGCCAACTCGTAGTCATTAGACATAATGCTACAAATGTCACCTGCTTACACTCGAGTACATATCAGCTATCTCAACGCATATGTGTAAGTAAAACCATCGTAAAATAAGATCATTTTTTTCTGCAATCTTATAGACACATACTCATATCATGAGATTAATCAAACATTCTACAACAGATAGACCACATAATAGACACCAACACTCAAACACCAAATAGACGACATAATCAAACATTCAAGCACAAAGTAGATGACATAAGAAAGCTCATACCTTAATGTATCTCAGGGGAGGCTATCTTGTCTGCACAAACAATCTAGTTAGCACGATACAACGCATCATCTCAAACACAAATAAGATCATGCTATTCATAATAGTAACTAATTAACATGTTCACATCATAAGCTCATAAACATTTGTCATTCATGCATAACAATCACATATGTATGATCAGTCTAGATTAATACAACACAATGTCACAAATAAGTTGATTTGTACCTGAATTTCATAACCCTACCCATCTACATAGGCCAATTCCATTTAGCATGATACATATAACATCAAGATATTAATGTTATAACCTTAATCATCAAGTTAACTAACATATAACAACAACAAGTTAACATATAACATGCTCATCAACATCATATACATAATCATCGAGCTAACTACAAGTTAACAAATAACATATTCATCAATGGCATACAACATAATTATCAAGTTGACTAACTAAAAACAACAACAACAATTCATACGCGCACAGGTTACCATCAGTCATGACTATCTGACACATGTCATATGACTACACTAATCAACTAGCATCTATCATGTATGTAACAATAACATGATCAATAGAATGAAAGGCATACACATAATCATAATGCATATAACAATCCTTAACCTACATACCTGTAGCCCAACATACAAACCTGTATGACGACATGCTCTTACCCCAAAGTCTAATGTCGCAACTTCCTTCTGATGATCTGCATCTCCTGCTTTATGTCAAGCAAAACATTAGCATCATAACATACTAATAACATCATGATGAACTAATTTCATACAATGACCTTATGCACAACAACCTTCACCATGAAAATGCATGCATAACAACATATAGATACTCACATGCTTAAAAAATTCATATACAACCATACACTCATGGTGACACATCCCTACAACCATGATCAACACCATGCAAATGCAACAAGCACATGGACTACAAGCATAAGGAGCATGCATGCGATTGATATGAATGCATGACCAACACAGCACCCATCCAGTCTAAGGGGTGAACCATGCTCTGATACCACTCTATAACACCCTAATGCCACATCTACCCAAGTAACCAGTCAACCAAGGCAAATAGGCGACGAGAAGCCACTATAATGGGATTCAACCTCCTAAGTGACCTTAAGGAAGTGGAATCAATGGAAACACACGATACAGACCTTCCACATCAGCAACATAACTCCAAGGAGCCATGCCAACCACTCAAGTAACCAACCCATGAGACCAACTAAATTTTTAGATCATCAAATCTTCGGACGCTCCCTTGATATGGACAAGCATGCGTCCAGGAGGCTTTGGATGCTCCCACAACATGGGTATGCATGCGTCTAGGGAATTTTCTGCCCAGTGTTGTGCCTGCGTCTCTGGATTTGTGCCACTTTTTCAGGCCCAAAGCCCAGGTCACTGCCCAAAACTCATTGACACCTTCAGGAATGAAATTTCACAGTGGAACAAAGATACATTTGCAAAAACATCAACAAGGACTAGGTTGGACCCCTACTAGCCATGACAATCATTTTGTCAAACATGTCACAAATATGTAATCTATAGGTTTAAACAACATATCTTAACATAGGGGTCTCATACTTATCTGAGAATCTCTAAGAAGCATTGTTCCCCTATATCCTTAATTGCATGATCATCTATTAGGTTATAGATACATTGTTCATTCATTTACAAATCAAAACATGAGGAGAGTCATACATCATCAATGTCATAATACATGCTTATAATCAGCATAATAACAGCAGAAATATCAATGATACATAAGCCATAGAATCCACATATAAACCAACACATTTACACATGAAATAACAAGGATAAATAACTCCATATAAATGATGCAAAGGCTAATCAGGTTCAAGACTTCCACGAACCACCTGACCATAGACATGGCTGAGCCAAATCTCTCTTCAGCCAGTCACCTTTTTGCCATATTCCAAGCATGAATGTGGGATCTCATAAAACACATCAACCAAAACCATCTAGGGCTTCCAAAGGCCAATCCACCTTAACCCATCAAACAATGATTCCACGTCACAATCGGACATCACAAACCATCACCAGATTGGTCTCTACCCAAACCTTCCAGGGCTCCAGAGTGTTTGTTCCAACCAAGGCTTCCAGGACTAGTAACTAAACCCACATCTTACTCTCGGCTTCCAGAGCGTTTATCCAACTAGGGCTTCCAGGACTATTAACTCAAGTCATCAAGGGCTTCCAAAGCATTTGTCCAACCAAGGCTTATAGGACTTGTGACTCAACCCAAGCTAAAGGAAACATGAGAACCAACCAGAAAAATAAAGAAATGAACCCACAACACCATAACTATCCAGGAATGGAAAGGCTAGGAAAATCCATTGTCAATCCTAACAATCCTCCATGTCAATGACAGATCATGACCAATAAACCACATGCATATGCCATGCATGCCCAAAGTAGTGAGGAAAACATACATGTGACTTGGCAGCTGCAAGAAAAACCCATTGTAGATGTTGATCCCATTGTCCTCTTGCGCTTTCCTACTCTTCTTTTGTCTTCTTGCTACAAGCATCCAAGTATGCCACACTCTCGAAGAGTGCTACAAGAAAACTCTAAGTGTCCAAGAGTATGAGAGAGAGAATAAAATGAGAGTTCCACCAAAACCTATTAAAAAGCTTAAGTAAAAGCTTGCCAACTAATACCCAGTAGCCTTTTTATCAATTCTGCTTTTCAAAGCCTTTGCCATTGCCTTTGCCAAATTCCTTAGCCATAATAAATTGAATCAACACCCACTAGAATGTTTTTCCCACCATTCAACTTAAAATGCGTGTCCCATAACTATGATCTTATACATTTTTACATAGATTTTTAATTAAAATTATTACAATAACCTTATATTCACTTAACATATATAAATATTCACCAATTTTCTTAAAAATAAATGCTTTAGTTTTTTTAATTACTCATTAATATAAAAATTATAATACACCTATCATAATAAGATAATCCTCGCTCTTTTACTATAAATGTGATGACCGTTGATATTCTATTGTAATTTTCTTTTACTTAAACTCATTTCCTAGTGTAAGAAAGTTCTCTCTCACATACACTCCCATATACATTGTAATAAATAATTAACTTCCAGAAATTCTTATGAACAAACAGTAAAAAAAAATGAAGGACTACGCGTTCTTTTTTATATTTTTTTGGATTAAAAAGTTAAAATACAAGATGTGTTTACTATGAAGTCCATTATCATTGTGGTTTAATGTGGATTACTACATGGTTTGGCTTTATTATTTCTTTGAGCACTTCTCCACTATGAAACACGAACACTAAAAGAAAGGTATTGACCCCTCTCTCCTCTTTCGAATAAGGTTTTATCATCCTTTTTGGGTTGTTAGGGTTAAAGTATTTTATTGTATTGATACTTCAGCTTGTATCCCAGATCCCCAATGGCCCACTTATGCAAGTTATACGCTTAAATTAACTAACAACTTTTTTTTCCTTTTTTTCACTAGTGTAGGTAAAAATAAAAACATTTATATTATAAAGATGTGGAATATATACAATTATAATTGTAGATACATTTTATCATGATGATGCATAATCATAATTATAATTATTTTTCTCAATTGCCTAAAATAAACGCAATTAAATAGTGTTTCTGTGTATATGATTTTTTAGACAAATTAATTATTTTTTTAATTATAGAAATAGTTAACATTGGGTTTATAATAATTTTTTAATTAAAATGATCATTTAGGTTTATGGCAATTTTTTGGTTTTATTTTTTAATTAATTATAATTATGATGAAAATTATCCACTAAGATCATAATTGGTTTATCATACTTTTAAAAAGTAAAGATTACTTAGATTTTTTTGCAATCTTATTTCTATGCTAAAAAAATATTAAGATACGTATTCTAAGATTATCATATTTTTTTATGATTTAAGAGGTTAGGAAGGTCGATATTGTAATAGATATTTTGAAATTGAACTTTAATTTGGGTGTATGCAAAGCACTTTGGGAGAAAGTGTTTTTCGTCGTCAACCATCTTGGTACCACAAAGATGACAGATTCTTGCATTCCATAATGTTTTGGGAACTATCCACCACCTAGCGTCTCTATGTAACTCATGGGAGTTGGTTAATATTTTAGCAATGTTGATTTTCTTTTTTGTGCTAGTTAGAACTAAAAGATATTATTTTATATTCTGGATTAGGGTTAACCGTCTCCTTGTAGTATCTTAGATTCCCTTTATTCTCTTTATTGCACCACAAATTCTTTTAATATTTAGATGTGATAATATTTTTAACACTATAGGTATCCTATAGGATGATATCTTCCTATATTCCCTAATGATTTAGCTAAGACTTTGTGCCTTTATGCAATCCTGACTTGAGCCATTGGTGGTTATAGCTAGGGTTGGAACCAATTTTGGGGAGCCTTTTGTCATCCATGTTGTTTATATTATTTTTGTATGTCAAGTATCTAACAATGGATGTTATTAGACTCAATGGGGGAAAACCACTTTTATGAGGAGTATGGGATAGGGTGTATTTCTTTTAATATTAAGATTATAAGTTCTAATATTATTTTGGATTTTCTCTATCCTTCTCCAATGTTCTCTAGAGATTCTGCATTCCCAGACTCACATTGATATAAGATTACAGGAGCAACAAAAGTATAAACTAGGAATTTTTTCTTAACCCACAACCAAAGGTCTACTAATTTACATTTGTTTTCAAGCCCACATTAGGCTTTCAACCCTCCATTTATCCTTTTTTCAACATTGTAGTTAGAATTGATCACATGATGAATATTGATTCCAATATATTTGTATGAAGGCACTTCCTCCAAACTATTATTATCATTTATCAAAAGTGTCATAAGTGATCTTATGGTAATTGATTATCGTTACTTTTATTTTGTTTGTGCCACATTCATACACATACTAGAGTAGAAGTCCTTGAGGATTCTCAGATGATTATTGAGGTCATAGGGATTCCACAATATAAGAACAAATATCATTAGCATAAAGAAGAAGGATGATGACTATACCAGTTAGAGTCAGGCCAGTACAACTAATTTCTTCTAGCCAACATTCTGACTTATCAATAATATAATATGATAATAATCACTAATAATTTGAGTTATTTGAATAATAAATTTTATTAACTTTATAATATGTACTTTAATGAAAATATTTTTAACTTTCCT